>CAUZXS010004420.1:72500-172500 GCA_963585895.1 Sepioteuthis lessoniana
GAAGAATCGAAAAAACTAATCCCTATATGTCTCACCCTTCTTCGATGATTAGGTCCATATCCTCCCGGGAAGTTGACTTCAAGGAAACTCCAGTTAAGCAGAAAATAATCAGCAAAGTGGAAATCTTTTACCTGAGATATTTGTTATAGTGTCCGCAATATCAGCGACAACATCCAAAGAATATCTAGCATCTTCTACCTTACGGTTCATTGCTTGGGCGTGATTTTCTCGGTTAATCCCATTATCTACCCATCGGCCTTTTCTTTTTTCATTTTGTGAGACAATTATTGATTGTTTCTCAGCCAGGCAGATAAGGCTAAAAGGTTAATAGGAAGATTGTGTAGCATCAATGTCTCAAAAATCGGATTTTATTATGCAATGTTTTGACATAACATGGGAAAGGCATGAATCTTACTCTTCTCACTCAAGGTATGGTTTAAATAGATGTAGGATAGACTGGGTTATCTAGCTTTCATCGGTAAATGATCTGGGGGAGGAAACACTGAATTCAAAACCTAAGGAGTCCTGTTTGGGGAAATATGTGGACGAATATTCTGTTATCAGTTCATCCTTCATATCTTTCACATTTAAATATCCTGACCGTTAGGGATCTTTCACCATCGACATCTCGACAATCTTGGTATCTTAACATCTTTTGCCCCTTTAACATCTTGACATATTTTGACGTATTCATATCATTTGAATCTTTTAAATCTTGACATCTTGACATATTTTGCATTATTTGCATAATAATGCAAAATATGTCAAGATGTCAAGATTTCATTTATCACATCTTTTTACATCTTGATGTCAAGATATAAAAAAATCTTTAACTTCTCTATATCTTTTGACATTACACACCTTTTGCATTATTCCTCTTCCATCTTTATATATCTTTACATACGTGTTACATTAAATAAGTTTCCAGTCTTTGTTTGTACAGGCATTTAAAATTGTCTTAGATTCTTGAATAATTCAATATGTTATGCTATACATCTTATGAGATGACGGATCATTTTCTTATGATTTCAGGTTTAAATGAACTGCTACAGCAGCAATTGGAATACACCCTGATTGTTACAGCTGGTGAAATTAAAAAATACAATCTGGGCGTGAAGAAGAACGATATGCAATAAAATTCGGTTTTAAACATGGAAAAAAATGCCACAGAAACGTATGGAATGCTTCAGACTGTTTTGGAGCACCTTGCATGAATTGGGCATCAGTTTTTGAGTGGCATAAGAGATTCAAGGAAGCCAGGGAGTCTGTGAGGGATGATGAGAGGTGTGGGAGGAGTAAGAAAGTCAGAACACCAGAGTTGATTGGCCAAAGGGTTAGGGTTAGGGTTACTATGTTGAGGTTTTAAGGGAGTTCAGGAAGACATTCCTTGGGAAGAGGCCAGCGCTGTTTAAACCGGGTCAGTGGCATTTCTACCAGGACAATGCACCAGTCCGCAACTCCATCCTTGTCACAGACTATTTGACCAAGATGGGCATCAAGACAGTTCCTCAGCCTCCCTATAGTCCAGACGTTGCTCCCTGTGACTTTTGCTTATTCCCTAAGCTCAGAGGCTGTCGTTATGACACATTTGAGGAGATGAAAGAGGCTGTGACGAAGGTCATTGACAAGCTCACACAAGAGGACTTTCATGGGGCCTTCCAGAAGTTGTTTTTAACATCTTTTTAACATCCTTTTAACATCTTTTGTCGTCTTGGTATGCCAAGAGATGGTATGTCGTCTTGGTATGCCAAGACGACATAACATCTTTTGTCGTCTTGGTATGCCATCTTTACATCTTTCACATCTTGCCTAGAATTTCTATACAACTTTCACGAATACGAATCATAGCACCATAGATATAACAATATAACAATAACTGCCCGGCAATGAAGAGGAACGCCATACTCCCCAGATCTCATTTATCAGATGAAGTTTATTGTCATACACCCACTTATATTTGCGGTGGTCTTATCTATAGGAACCCCACCGAAAGTTACACATGAACCAATCACGAGAATAATTAATAAACACTTAGACATCAAACCAAGACTGTTTACGCAAGAAGAACTCGACTCAATAATAAGAAAAATTAAAAATAGAAAAGCAGCCGGGCTTGATGAAATACCCCCAGAAATATGGAAGACCAGGCAATTCTACGAGATTCTGCTCCGACACTAATACCGAATATAATCAAAACATAATAGACAGATGAACAAAGGGGTGCATCCTCCCCTTCCCTAAGAAGGGCGACCTCAGAACTTGCGAAGAACTTACATCCATAGCGGCCAAGTTATACAAACCTCATAGAACCCAAAATTGAGAAAATACTTAGGAAGAACCAAAATGGCTCTCGGAGAAATAGATCCATGGCGTTACAAATTTTGACAATCCGTCGAATTCTTGAAGGTGTACAATATTATTTGTGCAACAATATTATTAGTCGGCTTCTGCAAGGCAACAATATTATTTGTTGACTCTATACTCAGAGGAAAGATGGAGCAAATACTACTCGCCTACAGCCTACCCCAAGAAACCATGGCAGCTATAATGATGCTATATAGAAACACAAAAGTAAAAGTCCGCTTCCCGGATGGAGACTCAGAATACTTCGACTTTGTAGCAGGTGTGCTGCAAGAAAATACATTAGCCCCATACCTCTTTATCATCTGTCTAGACTACGTACTTAGAACGTCTGTTGATAAAATCAAAGGAAACGGCTTCAAGCTGACAAAGAAAAGAAACAGAAAATACCTCGCTCAAACAATTACGGACGTGGTCTACGCCGATGACAGAGCGCTTCTGGAAAATACACCCTCCCAAGCTACATAGTCGATCAAACAGCGGCATGCATAAGCCTCTATCAATGCAGACAAGACGAATCACATGTGCTTTAATCAAAGAAGTGACAATTTCACACTAAACGGTAGTTCTCTGAAACTCGAAGACAAGTTCACCTACCTAGAAAGCAGTGTCTCATAAACCGAGACAGACATCAATACGCATCTACCAAAGGGTTTGACAGTTATTGGTAGGCTATCGGTCATATGGAAGTCATACCTGATTGATAAAATTAAACGTAGTTTTTTCCAAGCAGCGATCGTGTCGATATTGCTATATAGATGCACTACCTGGACGCTAACTAAATTTATGGAGAAAAAGCTTGACGGCAACTACACAAGAATACTGCGAGCAATACTGAACAAGTCCCGGAGGCAGCATCTCACAAAGCAGCAGCTGTACGGTCACCTACCACCAAAACTATTCAAGTTAGACGAACCGGACAAACGGGACACTACTGGAGAAGTAGTACGAACACATAAGTGACATACGCTAGCGGACACTTGTACATGGACGAGCAAAGGCAGGACGACCAGCTAGAACCTACATACGAGGTGCATACGATAAGTTTCCAGACTTTTTTCGTATGGGCACTTTATTGATAGTACACGCATGAAACTCTAGTCCCCTTCGAAGTTATCTCCACCGGCTGCAATGCACTTGCTGTACTGTTCCAACAACGTCTGTAAGGCCCTATGGAAGTCCTCTTGTGTGCGCGTGTCAATGACCTTCGTCACAGCCTCTTTCATCTCCTCAATTGTCTCTTAACGACAGCCTCTGAGCTTAGGGAATAACCAAAAGTCACAGGGAGCAACGTCTGGACTATAGGGACGGTGAGGAACTGTCTTGATGCCCATCTTGGTCAAATAGTCTGTGACAAGTACGGAGTTGTGGACTGGTGTATTGTTCTGGTGGAAATTCCACTGACCCGATTTGAAGAGTGCTGGCCTCTTCCCAAGGAATGTCTTCCTGAACTCCCTTAAAACCTCAACAAAGTAACCCTAACCCTAACCCTCTGGCGAATCAGCTCTGGTGTATTGACTTCCTTACTCCACCTACACATTTCATTATCCCTCACAGACTTCATGCCTTCCTTGAATCTCTTATGCCACTCAAAAACCGATGCTCGATTAATGCAAGATGCTCCAAAGGCAGTCTGAAGCATTCCATACGTTTCTGTGGCATTTTTCCTAGTTTAAAACACAATTTTATTGCATATCGTTCTTCTAAAGAAAATGCAATCTAGACGTAAGGACATTACGTCTAGATTGCATTTTTGAAATTCACCAGCTGTGACAATCAGGCTTTAGTAGGGTGTATTCCAGTTGCTGCTGTAGCTGTTCATTTGAACCTGAAATCATAAGAAATAGATCAGTCATCTCATAAGATGTATAGCAATAACATAGTGAATTTACCAGAGTCTACGGCAATTTTAAATGCCTATACGAAAAATGTCTGAAAACTTATCGTACGCTCCTCGTACAACAGCTCTGTGCCAATACAGGATGTTGCCTTGAAGACCAACCAGAAGCTATGGATAATAGAGAAGGGTGGATGGAGAGGGTCATGGAGATCTGCGCTGGTGGGGTGACATGATGATGATGATTATCTAAATGAAGACGATATAGTTAGCATAATCTAAGCTTCAGTGACAGGGTTAGTTCATTAGTACAGATCGTTGAGACCGTTAATTTTTTTAAAGGTCAGTATCCGTATCAAATTATGTTTGCCAAATTTTCCAAATAGCTTGTTCAGTTCACATAGAACGTGTCTCTCTCATTCTTTGCATATACTTTTTAATGAAAAGACCATTTATCAGGTGTCGTCATGTTATATAGCGACAATACATATACACGTAAAAGTAAAGTAAAGTTGTCTCCCTTTAGTCGAGGGTAACCCAAAGGCTCCCTTTTCGATAGCTACTACACCAAGATGTAGGGGAGGGCGCTACTCCTTCCCTGGATGGCTCTACTTGACCCTTGAGCTGCACCTTATAATGTTGAGTGTTAAGCAAGGAGGCATCAAGTACCATTTTTGAGTCTTTGGTATGACTCGACGTGGGATTGAACCCAGGTCTCCCGGGCCATTGGCGAACACTCTAACCGCTAGGCCAATGTCCGGTAATTACACGTATACGTATACAAATATAAGCAGAAACATAATCAAACATGATATACGAACTTCAATGTACGAACGAACACACTCCTTAATAAAAATATAACCTCTCACACTTTATTCTTGTAAATGTGATGTTGTTTGTGAGAGACCGCTATATTGACACAGCAGTACTTCTTTCTCATCTGGGTTTGCTCAACTGTGGGTTACTGAGAGCTTTGGGCCCTCAGTATGTAAGCTGGTTCTCACGTGGGCATCTTGTCTCCAATCGTCACCTGGTTATATTATTGCTTAACGTTCACTTGCTTCCGCTGTTCTTCCGCTTATTTACACAGGTGCATCTCTTGATTGACGGCTCGGTCAAGGGCCACTATGTAACACTCACAACAGATATATAAAAGTCAGATAATGTTATTGGCTAACAGAAAATGTTTACTCAACTAATGAACATCGGGGAAAGTCCTCGTGGTCTAGTGGTTAAGCCGCTGGACTGCGGAATTGCAGTTAGCGAGTTCGAATTCCAGTCGTGCTATTACGTTGACTTTCGGACAAATACCGTATGGAAAGGTATGAAACCCCTCAGCTATGGGTTAAATAGTACCATTACTGTCCTCCTAAAAGGAAGAATTCGGTATTTAATGACCCAAGTAAGTTGATGTTCCATTAAACAAACCAATGAATATCCTACGTCACCAGTGTATTTTCGTAGCTTTTTCAAATAGCATACAACCTTTTTAAGAAACCTTTTATTTTGCACAAAAGCATTCTTTTGACGATGACTTATGGTTGAAACTAGTTGAAAACAATAAAAAATAAATGACACAAAAAATTATTCCGATTAGTCTGATTTATTTTATCTTATATATATATATATATATATATATATGTGTGTGTGTGTGTGTATGTGTGTGTGTGGTGTGGGATAAAAGTAATGTACCCGTAAAGATCTTGTTAATAGAAAATTCAGTTCAGCCATATCAAATAGACTCCAAACGATGATTGTCACAAAGCTATTATCTATTCCTAATTGTATACGAAATTAAGAAAAGCCGCTATTCAAAATGTCACTGTTTGCATTGCATGGCGAGAGCTGTAGTTAGAATGCAATAGAAGAGAAACAAGTCCAGATGTATTGTTGGAATATCATCTGCGCATGTCCAAGAGGATTTTCCGAGGTCGAATCTTTGAGATTATTTTAACCTAAGTTGATCGTGGTCATCTATTTCGTATAAATTTGATTGACTTGAGTAAATGAAGGCTGAACGCCTTTCACTAAGAAAATGGCGTTCTTCTTGTCTCCAGGGTCACAGAGAAATACGAAAAGCAATAAGAGATATGACACATAGACTAATAGCTGCCGACACAAATCGTCTTTATTTGATTATCCAGCATATCCGTAAATTCTCGTCGATAGACCCAGAGACGATTAACTCATACAGAGGTTAATTCATTATATACCTACCACCCCCACAATTTGTACCAACCACTTTTAAGATAAGAATTTCTCCAAAAATTAATATCCCAACCTACCAAGTAACAGAATTTGACTATGCATATCGGATTGGTAAGGCTTAGGATTTATTTAATTTTATCCTGGTGAGTGATTTTTGCAATTAACAAAACATCTAAAAATGATTGTAATAATCTTATATCCTCCGTCGGTGGGGCATAGAATATGCCGAATGTATCTCCGGTAGCAATTAAGTTAAAGAAATCAATATTATATTACACTTTCTTTAGATAGATGTCTTTGTCGTTTCAATATGGTGACTTCCTTGTCAGTGTATCTAAGAATACGCCGATTGTATCCTTTGCAGAAAAGTACCCGCCCCCAAAAAATGATTGTGAGGCTCCTAATCTGGAGCTCTGGAGAGGTTAGAGTACCCTTTTATTGCCATTACTCCCAGGTCCACTCTGGTCAGGATTGGTTGTACCTATAAGGGTACCATCTATGGGCTATAGAGATTTGAGTGAAAATTATTCTTATTCGATAGGGTACACAAAAGAATATTCTTAAGAAACAACAACACAAAAAATGAAGATGTGGAGGGGGGGTTCTATGGCGTAGTGTTTAACGTATTGGACAGCGAGATCTTGGTATGTAAGTTCTCACCATGTCTTTCATTTTAGGACTAGTGCCATTGGGAAAGGCATAAAACCTTTGATACTGGTTAGAGTACCACTAATATTCTCCTAAAAGAACAAACTTTGAATTAATTAACCCATGAAGGCTGAAATCCATTAAACAAAGAAAACTAAAATTTGTAAATTACCGTAAAATGAATGTGATTCCTTAACCTCTTTGCATGAAATAACATTTGTTCTGTCCATAAACGTTAAGAAGTTCTCATCGTCGTCGTAATTAGTTCGATTTGGTTTCTTTGTTAAATGGCATATCAAACTTTGTGGGTTATTTAATGCCCAAGCCATACTTGTCGAAGAATAGGAGCGATATTTTTAAACATATGGCTGAAAGAATTTGAGAACTCGTACTTTCCCCCATGGGCATTAGTCTGAAAGGAAACGTTATAAAGTGATTGGAGTTCGAACTGGCTTAAAACTATGTTGCAGTCAAGCGTGTTAGTCACTAGCTCACGGGGACTCATCCAGTAGAAATAGTTGTTGTGATGAAGATATTGGTCATTGTATATACCGAACAGCAATAACAAGCGATTCTCGTTTTGAGGGACAGTAGAAATCTAAGTAACATTAATGAAATTTAAATGCTGGAAATATGAAGTTATAATTTGAACCCGGGCGATTAGACATTTCCTTTTTGTTGTTTTAAACTTGCAGTTTCTCTTCTCTTAACTGCGGGATCATTAAATTGTCAAAAAATTAAAGGGGGCCTTTATTTTCTTTTTTTTTTTTTTCTTAATCTGACGCGAATGATGTAGCCTTCGAGTTTCGCGAAAAGACAGTAAATACGGGCATATTTGTACACCTTAAGCAGTGGATACACAACGTGTAACAGAAGTTTCAGAGACAATCAGTCTATTATACACGATATACATAAATTGAACTGGATTCCATAACCTCTGAGCATATAACAACCCAAGAGAAGTTGACATACCGTTAAAATCCATCAATCAATCTGAATAATATTTATTTATCTTATTTGCAATGTTTGTACCTTGAATATTTCGACCCAAATACTTTATTCAATCTGCGAGGGTAGAATATTTTCCTTCAATTGCCTATGCGATTAGAATTTATTTTATCATTTCATTCTTCCGGTTAAATTTGTCATTGAGAAGGAACTAACAACTCTATTAAACCAGGATATAATCTGCTAGCCAACGCAGAAATAAATTTACGATTACTGAGCAACGTGTTTATTTGGTCGGTCATGTGTTCCAGAAGGTTACCGAATACGATTGAAATCTAAAGAAAGCCGAGGATATAGCGGCTGAAACATTCTAACTCGTTAGGAGCATATCAGAGTATTATAATTCCTCATCTCAGAAATTCATAGAAATATCTTATTCATACGTAAGCTTACTTTACAGATATAAATCCATCTTTTTTTAATTTTTTTTATTTATTATCATTATTATTAATAATTATAATGGGGGTGTCATCGTGATGTAATGGTTAAAGCGCTGGACTGCGGAATCGTAGTACGCGAGTTCGTACTCCAATCGCGCTATTACGTTCACTTTCTGGCAAATACCCTTGGGAAAGGTATGAACCCCCTTATCCTCCCAGCTATGGGTTAAATAGTACCCCTACTGTTCTTCTATGAGAATGGCTTGGGCATTAAATAACCTACAAATGTTGATATGCCATTAAACAAAGAAACCACACCAAACCATCTTTTAAGAAAACATATACATTTTATGAACCCATGTTTCATCAAGGAATCATCAATAATATTCGCTCAAAAGAACTATCGTAATTTAGTAGGAATCAAAATTATCTTGTCTAGTTGGATCTGCTAATTTTAGAATTAAATTTTACACACATTCAGGGTTGAAAGCTCAAAATCATCCCTCATTTACATAAATATTGCATTGTATATCAAACACTCACTGCCAGCAACGCGTACATAATGTCACTGCTGTCATGTATTTTAAGTGTATAGCAAGTAGACCTCCAGTTTAGAGCCACTTAACTCGCTCTTCCACTGTTGGCGAGACTTGAAATATTCAGACTGTACCTTCTTCCGAAGGAGTGTCCTGTAATTGACACTAAACTGCATCTGTTTGTGAGGCTTCAGTTCTGGAACGCTTTGTAAGAGGATGTACCTCTGGATCGTCATTACGATCAGATCATAGTGGCTTACCAAGTATACGTAATTTCTCGACTCCCTTGCGCTGCTAGAATGAGTGATCATATGCGTCACCATTTTAAGTTTCTTTTTTCCAAGTTCATTTTTTTTTTCTCACGATTATACACTTGATAATGCCTGAAGAAGTAATCGGCTGAAATAGTGCGTAAAAAGAATTTCGAAAACATAGTTCAGACCTTAACTAAAATCACTTTTAATTTCCACAGAATCACTAACCTTTAATATGTTTTATCTACTTAAGAGAAATCATACTCACACAAAATGTTAAGTCAATTAAAACAACTAAAAGAAGTAGAAATACAAATGAGATAAAAAATGAAAGAGAATCAGAAAGTTAAAACAATTAAAAAATAAAAATCGTAATAAAAGAAGGAGTGGGAGGGAGAAGGAGGAGCTGACGGAAATAAGATATAGAAATACTGTGAAAATATAGATAAATTGAAAGATAATGAACAGCTTGATATAAGCAGAGAAAAATATCGGTCGATATATGAAGACATGAAAAAAAAAAATCGCCGCACGATCATGTCGATTAATATTTATACATCTTTTGCAATGGGTAGAAGACGGAGCAGAAGAAAGTCAGATATTTGAACGAGAAAAGTAATTTTCATTGGAAGTGGTAGACAAGCGTAAAAAAGGAAGAAGAAACAAACAAAAAAAAACTTTAATTTTTCCATGAGGAAGTAATTTATCGTAATTAATTTTGACAGATAAAAATTCGCAGTTAACTCTCACTCCTCAGTCAATTAAATTGATCTATCGCTTTATAAGTAAATTGCACATACCTACATACATACATACATCCATACATAGCATTTAGCGTAACTACTTTCGTTTGAGGAAAAGGAATGGGCGACCTGAGATCAAATTCTGGACAAGGCCGTTTGCTTTTCACATCACTCTTATGCTCATCAGAAAGGTATGAATCTGTAGGTTTTTATTAACTATGGAAAATGACTACTGGTTTTGGAAAAATACTTTGAATTCAAACATGCTTTTGTCCGCTTAAAAATTGAACTTGTGTCAGATCCTTCCCGATGCCCATTTTAAATATGACTAGATTTTATTCGTGTTACTTATAGGTTGAAACAATCATTATCAGAAAAAAGAATGCAGAGTCACTATATTAAATTTTTGGATAATTATTCGACTTTAACGGTTTGGTTGGGTATTATGACATATCAACCATTGTTGGGTATTTAATGCCAAATCCTCTTTATACATATATACTAAATATATATGATTTTGTTTGGTTTGGTTTTATGATATATCAACCATTGTGGGTTATTTAATGCAAATTCCTCTTTATATATATATATATATATATATATATATATATATATTAAATATGTATGATTTGGTTTAGTAGGGTTCTATGGCATATCAACCATTGTAGGTTATCAAATGCTAAATCTTCTTTATAGATATATATTAAACATATATTATTTGTTTTTGGTTGGGTTTTATGCATATTGTTGGTTATTAATGCAAAATCCCGTTTTTAAATATTTATTAAATATATGATTTGTGAAGACATTTTGTAGATAACATTCTCAAACAAGCCTTTTTGCACACAGTTAAATGGTTTCATCAATTGCTACAGATCTGGACCCAATTTGGGATCACGAAAAGATAACTCGGAACACAGTATAAGTTTAAGGATATATTGAAGTGACAAGATACAGAGAAAAGTGGTGACGTAAGCTAGGCTTACTTGTCAGTCGAATATCCAGTCTCTCAAACCGTCTGACCATTCATCCCAAAGTCTACTTGGCTCTCGATTAATAAAGGATTTGAAAGAGTCCATCAATGGGTATTTAACGGTCTCGTAACAGCTACATAACAGTCACAATTTAACATCGATCATTTGTTTGGTTAATTGATTGATTAAAACGTGAAGGTTCATATGTTGCTAAATAGAGAAATTAAAAATATCAAACTTTCGTTTAATTAATGGCATATCAAACCCCATATGGGTTATAATCGTTTTGTTTTGTTTTATGGCACATCAACCATTGTTGGTCATTTAATGCAAAATCCTTTTTTAACATATATATCAAATATATGATATGTAAACATATTTTTTTACACACAGTTAAATGATCAAACAGTTCTATTTCTAACAATTCAATTTAGCACAAGTCAACAATGTTAAATGGTTCATGCAATGTATCACAAACAATTCAATTAAACATCCTTCATTTTTACACACAATTAAAGGATAAAACAGTTTTATTTCAAACAATTCAATTTAGCATCAGTCATTTGTTTGTACACAGCTTAAAGGTCAAAAAGTTCTATTTAACCCATTGATAGGACTCCTTCAATTGCTACCATTTCAAGTCAGCGTGGACCTGGGAGTGATGGCAATGAAGTGGTAATCCGCATTTTCAAAAACTCTAGCATTACTGGAGCTCTATCATCAGTTTGTTTAGTGTCATATCCACTCGTTGGAGAAGTCTTACCCACAGCAGAGATGGGTTGTGTTTTGACCTTTTGACCCGGCCATTCAAGGTGATGCACCGGAAGGAAGTGACACATTCTAATGGCAGTTATGTGAGGAAATCGCGTGGGCGGAAATTGGCTGATGAAATGGGACGAGTTAAAAATTCCCATGGTACACTCATAGACTGATGCACCGGAAGAGAGTGACCTGTGAACTGCATGAGTTATTTCCGCTTGATGACGATTAAACATTCGATTTCAAAGATCGAGTGGGCGTCGAACGATTATATAATTCAGTTGAGTTTTACGAGCCAGTTGGAGTTCGAGTTCCAGGGAGATTGGACGGAGGTAGACGAGGTGTGGTAGGTAAAGCCACACCCGGCCGAGGGGGCCCGAGGGAACCCCGATGGAGTTTGGGGACCAGAGAAGATGCTGATAAGATGCAATAAAGAGAGTCATCACCCAGCAGAGTGAGCCCCTAGGACTCCGGTTGAGCATCAAGAGAACAAGAAAGACACAACGTGACGGTCATAACAGTGGGGTCAAAATATTGCAGTTATGTTCGGTCTCCAGCCCCCTCTCACAGTAAAACCCAACACAACCTTTTCGAACCCTTGCAATAAAGTGAGAGGTACATAATATTTTGTTAAAGAAGTCTTCCTGCGTCTTTGTCATTGCGTGTGTCTGTCTTTATCGTTGCGTCTTTATCATTATCCTTGCGTCTGATTAATTAATTGCGTCGGTATGTATCCAGCATATATATGTATATGTGTATATAAGCATATTTATTATGTGAGTATATAACAGATGCAGACGGTGTATTCTACAGCCTCAGCCGACAGGTCGAGAATTTAATAGACGCTTTATTTATTTTTATCATCTATTTACTATAGATTTCCTATTTCTTTACACAGAGCTTATCTTATTGAAGATAGACCTCTAAAATTGTCTTAATATATACAAAACGTGTATTCCTTTATAGAATGCTCTATATTCTTTTTTTTCTTTATATGTTTTGAATGATATAAAGTTTGGTAATAAATAATAATTAATAATATCCGTTTGCTTTCAATAATATTCCAGTAGAATGAACAAAAGACAGTAATTTATCTTTTAGAAGAATAGTAGCATTTTAATAAACAATTTTTAGAAGTGTAGTTATTTAGAAGTGATCATATATATATATATATATATATATATATATATATATATATATTTCTTTAAGAAAAAACAAAAACCGGTCACATTAGGATTATAAATTTATTTCCAACCTGTTATGGGTAATGATATAAATCAATAACACCAAACGAACGGTACTACAAGTGCTTTGCAGCCGGAGGAAATTACTTCGAAGGGGACTAGAGTTTCATGTGTGTACTATATATATATATATATATATATACGAGGATCATTAAATAAGTTTCCAGACTTTTTTGTATGGGCACTTTTATTGATAGTACACACATAAAACTCTAGTCCCCGTCGAAGTAATTTCCTCTGGCTGAAATGCGCTAGTTGTACTGTTCCAACAACTTCTGGAAGGCTCCATGGAAGTCCTCTTGTGTGAGTGTGTCAATGACCTTCGTCACAGCCTCTTTCATCTCTTCAATTGTCTCATAACGACAGCCTCTGAGCTTAGGGAAAAACCAAAAGTCACAGGGAAGAAGGTCTGGTCTATAGGCAGGCTGAGGAACTGCCTCGATGCTCATCTTGGTCAAATAGTCTACGACAAGGATGGAGTTGTGGACTGGTGCATTGTCCTGGTAGAAATACAACTGACCCGATTTGAAAGTGCTGGCCTCTTCCCAAGGAATCTCTTCCTGAATTCCCTTAAAACCTCAACATAGTAACCCTAACTCTTTGGCCAATCAACTCTGGTGTTCTGACTTTCTTACTCCTCCCACACCTCTCATCATCCCTCACAGACCCCTGCCTTCCTTGAATCTCTTATGCCACTCAAAAACTCATGCTCGATTCATGCAAGATTGTCGAAAAGCAGTCTGTAGCGTTCCATGCGTTTCTGTGACATTTTTTTCAAGTTTAAAACATAATTTTATTGCATATCGTTCTTCTAAAGTGTCCTTACGTCTCGATTGCATTTTTGAAATTCACCAGCTGTGACAATCAGGCTTCAGTAGGGCGTATTCCAATTGCTGCTGTAGCTGTTCATTTGAACCTGACATTATAAAAATTGGTCAGTCATCTCATAAGATGTATAGCAATACCATACTGAATTTTCAAGAATCTATGACAATTCTAAATGCCCATACGAAAAAAATCTAGAAAAAATAATGAAGGCACCACATAAATATATATATATATATATATATATATATATATATATATATATATATATATATATATATACTTATTTACTAATCTAATATCTGCCAGTATTCACGGTACCAGAAAAACAAAAAAAAACGCCAGGAACAAGAGATAAAAATATCTCGAATCACCACCCGGGGGAAAATGAAAAAAATATTATAGGACAAAAAGAAAGAAAAGGCCAACCCCATCATACCCCTTAAAAAGTCAAGAGATATGCAGTCAGTTGGTCAAAAGAAAACTAAAACCTTTCGTGAACACAGCAATGCTACAATTACAAGAGTGCTCAACACGAGTGGAGCCAATTATAAAATTAACTTAAATCGCGAGTCGAAAATCTTCTACTAAAGTTTCACCTTAACGGATCATCAGGAAGTCTAACTCCGGCTATGCCATTATAACGAGTGTATACAATATAGTTTTGTTGCAACGATACTCATTCTATCTCTACTGTAGAATGGCGTTGAAACGGAAACGGTTGTAACAACACAGGAATATTTCAGTAAATTGCATTGAAATTCAAATTAGTACACACAAAATAATATCATTTAACGTTACACAGAAATCTGAAAGGAAAAAGAAAAATTTTGTCATTTAATGATTAATTACAAATAACCAAAAAAAAAAAAGATGGTATGAAATGTTAGTTAAAGGACATTACTAACTGAATATAACAGTCTATCCTCTATTCTGTTCCCAATTTAACCACAAAATTGTCAAAAAAAAAAAAAACAGCAATTTCCTGCTACGTTATTATATTCCTCCTTACCCGTTTTCGTAACAAAGTCATGATAATGAAGATTTTAAGTTAGTGAAGGTGAGAGGAATACGTGTCGGGACGTGATTGGTTTTGCTGTGTTTAATGACATATTTACCCTTGTGGTTAATTTAATGCTATATATATATATATATATATATAAGAAAAAATAAAAACCGGTCACATTAGGAATATAAATTTATTTCCACCCTGTTAATGTTGTGTTTTGACCTTTTGACCCGGCCAAAAATGCCATTCCAAGGTGATGCTCCGGAAGGAGGTGACACATTCTAATGGCAGTTATGAGAGGAAATCGCGTGGGTGGAAATTGGCTGATGAAATGGGACGAGCAAGAAAAATTCCCATGGTACACTACAGAGTGATGCACCGGAAGAGAGTGACCTCTGAACTACATGACATTTATTTCCGCTTGATGACGATTAAACATTCGATTTCAAAGATCGAGTGGGCATCGAACGATTATATAATTGAGTTGAGTTCGACGAGCCAGTTGAATTGAGTTCTGGTTCCAATTGAGTTCGACGCCCAGGTGGGCAGTTGAGTTGAAGATCTGACGGAGTTATAGACGAAATGTGATAGGGAAAGCCACATCAGGCCGAAGGGGCCTTTGGGCCCTGATGAGTGGGCCCTAAGCCTCCGGTTGAGCAGCACTAAAGAACGAGAAAGACACAACGTGACGGTCATAACAGTGGAGTCAAAATATTGCAGTTATGTGCGATCTCCAGCTCCCTCTCACATGCAACCCTTTAACAACCCTTTCGAACCCTTGCAATAAAGTGAGAGGTATATATATATATTTGTAAAGAAGTCTTCGTGTGTTTTCCTTCTTGCGTCTTTATCATTGCGTCAGTCTTTGTTATAGTGTCGTTATGATGCTGTAGATGACTATATAACATTATGGGTTTTGATATAAATCAAAAACACCAAAAATAAAAAGACTTCTTCAGATCAGATGGATAAGATAATTCAGAATAGACACAGGAAAGAAGGGTGGGAGGGGGTAGAAGATGGGTGAAGAGTTTTCTCCTCATTTAGCTCACTTCCATTTTTTTTTGTTTTTATTACCGGTTGGAATCAGTAAATTAATTTTTTTTATTTCTTAAAATTCTAAATACATTTCAACTTAAAACTTCAAGTTTAATTCTAATTTAGAGAAGAACAACCTTCCTTAATATCATTACGTAAGAATACAGTAATACTTATATTAAGTTAAATTCAAAATTTAAAATTAGATTTTTTTTTAATTTCAGATTTTATTTTCGTGACTATTAATTCAGTGACACGTTACATTTGATCTGAAGAAGTCCTGTTGTTTATGGTGTTCTTTTTATTTATATCAATACCAGTAACAGGATGGAAATGAATTTATAATCCAATATGATCGGTTTTTGTTTTTTCTTAAAGAAATTATTGCTCTGTAATGTCAGTTACATTGAGCTCTTTACCAGGAAAATTTAAATGTTCACTGTTGAATGATTTTTTTGTCCTGATGGAATTACTCCCAACTCCGGTTTAACTGGATCGAATAATACCTACATATATATATATATATATATATATATGATTTGTAAGCGAATAGTTTGTTTTTAAACGATTTTAAACTCTTTTTTTTTGGTACACAGTAAAATGGTTCCAAGTATTGTTATCCAACACAAATATTTTTATTCAATATTTGTTATTCGTTTGATTACAGTTTAAACGATTTCAAGTATTGCCAACTAAACTCAACCGATCACCAGACTCTAAATTCTTGCACCTTTGAAATAAAATTGGGTCTTGTATTTGTCACCAGAGCAATTTGAAAAAATACGGCCGAAACTTAATCATATACGTGTAAGAGCTTGACATGACCAGCCGCTTGATTTGATTGGGCCACTCTGACCACCTGTTTAGCCCAGTAAGGTCTTTAGTGGAATATTGCAGGTCATGAGCTGCTCACCCATGGCTAAATGGTTGCTCTGTTTTGGATGGGGGGGGGGTCTTACCTCTTTCCGGAAGTGCAGTCGTCTTATCATATAGCTCCAAGCAACTGGGCGAGCCGAGACATTGATTTGGAATTCTTACAGACTATAGGATCAGGGTGGAAAGCGTTTACCCCGATAAACTTTGTGCTCAAGACAATTTCAGAAAAGACCCTCTATGCTTTCCTCTTTAAAAGCACCTTTTTGTCTGTGATATCATACTTTAGCAAAACATGAAGGAAGAACAGTTATGACACAGAGGGCTATGCTAATATCCATACTGACAAGATCGTTTTGTCAGGGATGTAATTCGGGATCGGAGCTGAGTGATGTGATCGCAAAATACCGAAAACAGAAGTTCCACTGGGCCAAACACCACACTCGATTTACAGACTCGTGCAGTAGTTGAATTGTATCTGAGAGACTGTAAACGACTCCTCGAGAGAATTATACAATGATGCGAAGATGAAATTGTCGAGTGAGTCGAGCCAACATAGAAGAGCACAGTGGCTAATGATGAAGAAAGTATATCAACCTAACCAACGCACACACACACACACACACACACACACACACACACACACACACACACACACACACACATATATATATATATATATATATATATGTGTGTGTGTGTGTATGTAGTTGGGCATCATTCCTTCATTTAAGCAGGTTTGATTAAATAATCAAGACACATGTTGTCTACATTCTTTTTTTTAGGATTCTTTCAAGTTTCCAGACAAGTGCTTTGGTTTTAGGCTGGATCTGGAAGTTAAATTTACCAAAATTGTCCCGAGTGCTTTCGTACCCTTCATAGGCCATTATCAGGGTTTTTGTAAATGCTAAGAATATATATATATATATGAAATGACGTGAAGCTGATATTCAAAAGCTAGACCGAAAAATGCTACTTTATATTCTACAGCACAAGATATATAAATATATATGCATATGTGTGTGTGTGTGTGTGTGTGTGTGTGTGTGTGGAGTAGGCGAAAAATGTTATTTTATTTTATACAGCACATGGTGTATAAATATATATGCGTATGCATGTGTGTGTGTGTGTGGTAAATAATATATATATATATATATATATATATATATATATATATGTGTGTGTGTGTGTGTGTGTGTTGTGTACGCACAGGTATACATTTGTGTGTTTGTTGATTTTATGTCCTAGCGTCTTGACAAGTAACTTGTTAGTTTACTTTTGTTGTTCCCTATACGTAAGTACAAATTAGTACGGAAAAATTTCCGACGCTAGCAAGAAGAGAATAACTCATTTTTTGAGAATATTCTTTTGCGAACAGGTTTAGGAAATTTGAGAAATTTTGTAATTTATGTTGGGATGAAAATGTAGAATATCATAAATGTTTCATGCCTCTTGATCATATTCTTCCTTGGTCAGGCCGAGTACTTTTTATTATCATCTTGTACGTCTTTGAATGGAAATGAGGCTCTTTTCAAGTTCTAGATTACTAATACCCTCAAACTTTTTGGAGGGGTGTGAGGGATTTTTCGGAGAGATTGCTCCAGGGCCTCTTACTATGATTGGTATCACTGTGACCTTCATATTCAATTACTTTTTCCTGCTGGTGGTCGTTCACTAAAGCCTGAGAGTTAAAAAAAAGTCTCCTCAGGTCTCCAGGACTCTTCTCAGGATTATAGCCGATCTTTAAAATACTGTGGTCAGGATCATCCCGATTCTTCCTTGGATTTCCAGTTCCTCCCGTTAGAAGGTCCAAGCATTTGTAGATATTTTCAAATTCTTTTATTTTTACTCTGTGATCTGTCAGGGCAGCAAAATCCACTTGATAACAAAATCTTTTTTTCTTGGTAATCAATTCTAGGACTGGTCGTCTGGCCAGGATTAGATGATCAACTTGTATTTCAAAATCGCCGAGATTTTTAAGCGTCTCATTTTCTTGAACAGATTCTAGTTTGTGCATATACCATTTGGTCGTATGGTCAAATTTCAATCTATTGCTCAATTCCTTGTTGATCATCTCCCCCACCAAGTCGTAATTAATCTTGAACCCCTTATCTACTAGTTTGCTGTGTTCGCTTTTAATATAATTGTTTCTTCTCATGCAAATGTAGTCTATATGGAGGTGCTTATTATCAATTTTCGATTTGATATAATTAGTCCTTATGACATCGTTTTGTACAACTATTAAAGGAGATGCCCATGGTGTAATGGTTATCGTCGTAGGAAATAGAAACGGCGACACGAGTTCAAATCCTGGACAAGACTGATCGCATTTTACATAGCACTAATATCTTTGGGAAAGGTATGAATTCAATTATTCTCCCTCCAGCTATGGACAAATAGTAGGACAGACTAGGTTCTTCAGCCTTGGTGAGGCAACTAGTTTAGGAGAAGGAAAACTCTGAATTCAAACCTATTAAACTTCTCTTAAAAATTGACTTTGTGTCATATGCTGCCCTAGCGGAGGGGTTGGGTAAATATGAATTAAAGGAGATTCTGCTTTTTTTAAAAAGTTTTCTTTTTCTTACCAATGTTCAGGTTTTCCCGTGCAGCTTGTCGTTTCTCGGCAGTTTGTCTCCTGAAATATCCGGACAGTTGTTTTTCTTCCAATTTCTGTTTTCTTTTCGTTGCTTTTCTGTATGTTATGTTGCCAATGTTTATACTGTCTGCTGTGATAAGTTTTTTTTACTTCTTGTTAATGTAATCCAAGAGTCCAATTTTTTTATGCATCAACACCTGCCTCAATGCTGCCAAGTCCCCTTCTAAATTTATTTCGGCGGTGAATATTACTGTACTTTCCGTCTCGTCAGATCACTTTTTACATGCTACACTGTATAGAAAATGTGGAATTACAGTTCATATGTGAAAAAAAAAAATCTAAGTCAAGGGCAGAGGGAGTCAAAAGAGTAGGTGTCAGAAAGATTTAGGAAACAGGAGTAGGGCTTCTCTATAGGTCAACCCATCCTAATTTGAGCACATGCCAGGAATCCAGTAGCTGATGGGATTTTCTAAACAATCAAAGATCGTAAATCAAATGACTATCCACATATATATTCTTCATTTAATTCTTAGACATCAGGTAATCATCTCAGCTGTTGTGATCTTAGATATTCCCCTTCAAAAATAAAGTTCTCGTTACCAATTAATAAAATCATAAAAACATATGAACTCTGGACCAATTAATGCATCCTTATTTTCTACAATAAATTCTATAAAGAAATCATATCATCTCACAGTATAATATCTTGTGCATATCATTATCATTATTATTGTTGTTTCTTTTTAGGAACAGCAATTACATCGAATTTGTATCATGTGACTCAACAGAAGCCGAAATCACTTTATGTAGTTAATCGCAGATGATTTTAAAACTCTCAACTATGACGTAGATAATGACATTCCTTAGAGTGTCTGTAGTTGGTTGGATATTTGTTCGATAAATAAAATTAAAGTAAATCTTATCATGCGTTGAAAGATCAGCAAATATCTGACCGTTGAATATCATGGGAGAAATAAGCTTACGTTGAAAACCATCTGAAATCTTCTGGTTTTGAGAGTGAAGGTTAAAGGCTATAAGGGAATTCAGAAACAAATCTTTCCCAACTGGTCATGTTATTCAAATAACATAAAATTAAAAAAACATATTTTCTGTGTCTGGAAAGTCTGTTCTCACAAGATAGAGAGACAAGAAAGAAAGAAAGAAAGAAAGAAAGAAAGAAAGAAAGAAAAAAGAAAGAAAGAGTAAAAATAAAGCAAAGATAGAATAAAGAAATTATTTATAAAAAAGTGGTAGAAAAAGAAATATTAGGACTGTATGTAAAAAGAAAGAAAGAAAGAAAGAAAGAAAGAAAAGTACATTATATCATTAAAGTTCATCTTGATGGTTAGGCCCCAGTCCTGAAGTTTGGGGAGTATAACGTAATTCTTCATTAGCTATACTCTCCAATCCACTCAGACCTGAGGTCGTAGTAATTGTTTCCGTCATATTTATAGTTCAAATAGAACTGTTCAAACATTATTAAGAATCATGATTAGTTATCTGAGACCACACCACACTGCTGTGTGTAAATCGTTCGTAGATAGGAATATGTACTAAATAAAATTACTTATTTTAGATATCAATACTTAAAACCATTTAACTTTGTGATGATGTTTCTTCGGGAGTTTTTCTTTTTTTTGCACACGGTCCGATCGAACCTGAATATTTTAAACCAATCTGTTTGGTACATAGGAAGGACCATAACAAGTACTACCACTCCAGATGAATGGGGGTCTGGGAGTAATAGCAATGAGGAGGTATTCCACACTGCCCAGATCTCCAGAACTGGAAACTCACTGTCAGATACAGTTAAGTGTCATTCTCAGGACATCCTTTTTTAGAGGACAGTCTTACTCTTCTGCATGGGTTAAAGTGTTGTGGTGGAATCACCTACTAATGGATTCAACAACTCTCCATAATACCGGAAAACGCAGCAATACGAAGTCAGTCTAGATCCGGAAGCTAACCTCACCCCCGCGCTGTTATGCGAACTAGCTTACCATCCTATGTTCTTGTAACCATCCTCAGTTCTTGTAAATATATACTTATACTATAACCATTGTGTTCTGTTCTCTTTGTGACCCCTTCCAGGGCCATAACATAAAGTCAGCTTATCTTAGCCCCGTCGACGAGACTTAAACTCAGAGAATAAAACATTTTCTACACGAGTTTTCAACCTAATAAAAGGTTTTGCGCTTGCGCTCACCGCAATCATTATATGATTTCTGATTGAAAGCGATAACTACTGATATCACACAACGTTGCAATTTCAAAATGAGCAAAAATCTAAAACAGTGAATAGTTTTCTTTTATCGGTAGACGCTTTTGGCAAAATTATGTTATAGAGTTCATTGTAGTGTTTTCATTTCGCTTCGTGCCAATACTTTTTGAAAAGATATAGATCAAACTAATCTTTCTGTAACTATAAGTATGTTGTAGGGCTAACAGGACTCTTTAATCTTGGGTCGGCAACCAGTCTACAAGAAAGAAAATTCTCAATTCATATCAGTTGTCTGGAGATGAAAAGGTTCTTCAAAGCTATTCCTGGCTAAGACACTCTGAATGAGTGGTGCCTCCATGACCAAACCAGATTATTGGACGAGTCACACACACACACACACACACACACATACACACACACACACACACACACACACATATATATATATATATATATATATTGATTACCACACAAAACAAAAGAATTAATTTTTATTCTAAAAGATGCTCCTTGTACCTTCATTTTTAAAAAAGATGTATTTTTGAATCTATTGACCAATCACCACTCGTTTGACACTCTGCTTTTTAAAATTCCTTTAAGATGACTGACGATAATATTTGAACTGCCTCAAAATAAGAAAGTTCAAAACCCTTAATATATTAACAAATCTTTTCTCTTCTAGATGGTAAAATGTACAGTTTAACCAATTAGAAACATTGATAAATTAATCGATTTTTATCAAATTTGAAACCAATCTAAACCTTATTAATGAAGTTATAAAATAGACTAGATTTCAGTTGTAAATTGAGATTCGTTTCTTAACAACTCCCTTTTGTCTTTATTACTTTCTGAATAAAGATTTAAAATTTACTTCTTTTCAGAGCAAACATCGCTTAATTATTCATGCATAAACATATTTCTACATGTTAACTTCTACTAAAATAACATACGGCTGATTATTAAACTAACATTATACTTACATATTAGTTTATGAATCTACTGAGCCCTTTGATGAAGACATGGAATTCGGGGATCTATTTGTGTTCTAGTCTGGATTCGGTGACATGTTTAACTTCTGGTCGGGATTCGGTGATCCCTTTGACTTCGAGTCGGGATTCGGTGATCCGTTTGTGTTCTGGTCGGGATTTGGTCATCTGTTAGTGTTCTAGTTGGGATTCCGTGCCCTGTTTGTCTTCTGGTCGGGATTTTACATGCAAAAAATATTATCAAGACACTTAAAACACAGCAAACGGCAATTAACTTTCTTCTTTGTGACATCATATTAAAGCATATTAATGAGCTGACTGTTAGAATCTTTTCCTATAAGAAAATACAGTGTAAATTTTGTTTTATCAGCAAATTCAAATTTCCTGAATCTTTAGAACTGTGTTTCATTTAATCATTCTGATAGATTCTTCCCCATCTCGTACATATATATAATATCCAGTCAGGAGCGATATATTTATAATATCCAGTCGGTGTCCGAAGATAGTGGGTGTAGATTATTCTTTCATAGAATATATGAGGAATATCATATAAATCTATGTGAGTTCTCGATGTATGGCTATTGTTACATCCCTTATTCCCTTGCAGGTATATTACAAAATTCACATTCAGAGCGTATATAGTGAAATTAGATGGAAACTCAAACCTGGTTAAGTTGTCATAAGAAAATTATTTCGGCGGAGAATATTACCATGCTCTCCTCCGTCTCTTAAGATGACTTTTTACATGCTATACTTGAAGTTGCAGAACAGCAAATGTGGAATTACAGTTCATATGTGAAAAAAAAAAATTCTCAGGCGAGGGCAGAGGGTGTCAATACAGTGGGTATTAGAAACATTTAGAAACAGGAGTAGGGCTTCCCTGTAGGTCAACCCATCCTAATTTGAGCACGTGCCAGGAATCTTGTAGCAGATGGGGTTTTCTAAACAATCAATGTCTATTCCCATATATATTCTTCATTTACCTCTAAGACATCTGGTAATCATCTCAGCTGTTGTGATCTTAGATATTCCCCTCAAAAAATAAAGTTTTCATTACCAATTAATAAAATCATAAAAACATATGAACTCTGGACCAATTAATGCATCCTTATTTTCTACAATAAAATCTATAAAGAAATTTTTCGGGTTTCTTATGAGTTCACCTTTAAGTGGAATTTTAGCATGTTTATTTCTAGAATTTCTTGAAAGAGAGCATATTCTAAATAAACTCCCACCCAACTGTCTACATTTAATATATATTGAGGAAATCCTATTAATATATCCTGATAAAGAAAATTTATCAAATATAACTGATACACAAAACAAAATAGAAAAAGAACTATCCAATTTACTTATGAAGATGAAACCTATCTTGATATTTTACTCCTCCACGATAACTTAAAATTCAGCGTAAAACCACAAATAAAAAGGATCTTGTAAACTTTTATTCATACCATATGACCAACATAAAATCAACTATAATAATTATTTTTTTTAATTAACAGCTCTTAAAATATGCAGCCAAGATTACATAAAAGAAAATGAAGAATATATAAAAAATATATTTCAACAACAACAACATTATCCAACACACTTCAAAATCAATACAAAAAGAAAAACCTACAAAATATACAAAAAAAAAAAAAAATAACTCTAATCAAACAACATAAAAAACCCAACATAAACAGAAGAATTATTCAACCCACGAATTTGACAGCTAAGAACCTTAATGATACATAACATAATTCCGATTTCCAAATTATTAATTGCAGAACAAAAACTATGAATAACATTATTAATAAAAAATACTATTAAAACAACATATCGGAAGTTGGAAATTATTCCATCAACTGTACAATATGTGATAAATTTTATATCAGAGAAACCTCCAGATCACATAAAAAAAGATTAATTGAACACAAGCAAACACTTTTAAAGAATGATGCTAGCTATGCTCCAGCGGTACATGTTAACAAGGAAGGACACAGTTTCAATTTAAAAGGCGCGAAAATTATTAAATACGTATAAAACAAACAGAAGCGATCAATAATTCAATCTGCGATTATTGCAATATCTAATACAATCCAGAATCTGGAAAGGTTTATTTAGCATCATTTTCGGCCGATAAAATCATCGCTGTAAATAGAATAGTAACATTATATAAACAAAACGTTTTGCGTTGTCACAAATAACAATATAAGATAAATATTTCCCTTTTAAATTTAATTCGGTTTGATAACGCTCTAATAAACAGCGAAACATGTCCGGATTTTAGCATCTTTATTTTTCTCTTCTTTCCAAATTGTCTTATATCTATTTTCTCTTTCTCTCAGAAATATATATTTCTATAATCCACTTATATATATATATATATATATATATATATATATATATATATATATATATTAAATAAGTAGGTCCACGAAAAGATTTGTATTTTTTGAATTTATTTATTTTGTTCTTACGTACGTGTTATATATGTGCATGTTTCCAGCTTCTTGCTTTCGTTAGAGAACATATATGGCACAAGGTCTTTTTAATGGGGTACTCAATGAGACTTGAACTCACTCTTGTTTGCAGTTTGAATGTTTTCCAGTTGGTTATGGGTTTTATATAGAGGTTACTCTCTCTTTTTCATTGAGTGTGTTTATCTTAGTCTGCTTTACCCCCTCTTATTTTTATCTAATATGTATTTGTCATTGTGTGTGTGGGTGTGTGCGTTGGAGTGGTTTTGAGTCTCACTAACAGTTATTTTTCTTCTCTTTGAGTGTATGTGAGTGTATTCGAGTGTGTGTATTTGAGTGTGTGTGTATGTGAGTGTGTGTATGTGAGTGTGTGTGTATATGACTGTGTGTATGTGAGTGCGTGTATGTGAGTGTGTGTGTGTGTGTGTGTGAGTGTGTGTATGTCAGTGTGTGTTTGTGAGTGCGTGTATATGAGTGTGTGTATGTGAGTGTTTGTATGTGAGTGTGTGTGTGTATGTGAGTGCGTGTATGTGAGTGTGTGTGTATGTGAGTGTTTGTATGTGAGTGTGTGTGTGAATGTGAGTGTGTGTATATGTGAGTGTGTGTTTGTGAGTGTGTGTGTGTCTTGGGGATTTTTGTGTGTATGTGGCAGTGTTGTTTTAAGTTTATGGGTAATTTTTTCTTAATATTTTTTGTCAGTATATATGTATACACATATCTATGAATGTTTGTATATATATATATATATATATATATAAGTGATGTACTCCTATGGACCCTCACATATGGCCAAGCAAAAGCAGGACGACCAGCTCGAACTTACATACAGCAGCTATGTGAGGACACAGGATGTAACACTGAAGACCTGCCAGGGGCGATGAATAATAGGGAGAAGTGGCGAGAGAGGGTCAGGGATATCCGTACTGGCGGCACGACATGATGATGATGATGATATATATATATGTGTGTGTTTGTGTGTGAGTGTGTGTGTTTCCATCTTGATGCTTTCGTCAGATAACATGTCTGGCACAAGGTCTAGTTAATGGGCATTCAATTACTCGTGTTTGTAGTTTGAATGTTTTTTGGTTCTTTATGTTTTTTGTATATATATATATACATATATATATATATATATGTGTGTGTGTGTGTGTGTGTGTGTGTGTGTGTGTGTGTGTGTGTGTGTTTATTTCCATTTGTGCGTGCGCGTACGATTCATATTTTATGCAACTTTGGTTTAAATTTATCTATGAAATTCTTTTCCTTTATTTGAAGTAGGTTGTAGTCGATGGTTGGATAAATTGGCATTATTTCAAATTTACCTTGACTACATTTCATTTTCTGTTTTCTTCAATTTTGATATAACTCTTGTGTAATTATGTCCTTGTATTAAGTACCTGTGTTGACCCTATGTATATTTTTTGCATTTGCTTCAATTAATTATGTAGTAGACATAATAGAATGAATACCCCCTATAAACTATTACAGACAACAGAATCGGCCAAACTACCACGCATACAACTCAAACCCACAACAAAATTGGTCGAACTACTAAACATAAGACTTCAGAATTAAACAAAACAAACTTATTCGTATACAATAAAAGCCACTCTAAAAACAACAACAACAAAATTCTTTATTTTTAAAATACAAACAAAAATCACTATTTTTTTAAGAAATACAAACAAAAAACATTCTTTAACGAACGAGAGAAAAAAAACAATATAAAAAAAAACGAAAGTAACATTAAACTGAAAGTTATAAACTTTCTAAACACAAGTTAAATAATGACCAAATAAACTTACTCAAACTAGTTCTTACATTTTGTCCCATTCCAAGAAGCAATATAGGAGAACTTGAAAAAGACCTCAAAGAATTTGAAAGGAAATTTTGACTAATAGAAATATTCAAAAATAAAAAAAAGATACAGATAACTTCCGAGTAAAGAATAAGACCAAATTCTTAACAGACAAAAACGACAATATTGAACTAAAAACATTCTTCGGAAAATTATGGAATAACCTTAAAGAAAAAACAACAAAAAATAACCTTTCACAAAAACAAAATCACGCCTTAAAAATATACAGGAAAATGAAAACATAATAAAATAAGCAGACAAGGGAAGTGCCGTAATCATCTTAGATAGAACGTGCTACAAAACAAAATTCCAAGAAATATTGAAAGATGAAACCAACTACAAACTAATAGATACAAACATAGACAATATTATAATATCAAAAATCACAAAATTCTGCAAAATACACAATTCACTAAAAAAGAAAAAGACTTCTTAACAAACAATATCTCCATAACCAGTAACTTCGACGAACTACCAAAAATTCACAAGTCAAAACAAATAAAAAACGCCATAGAAACACAAAAATCTGAATATATACAAATCCCAAACCCCAGTGACCTCAAATTTAGACCCATTGTAGCTGGCCGGTCGTGCCCGACTAGCAGACTTAGCAAACTAATAGACATCTTATTATAACCTTTCCTAAATAAAATAAAAAGCTATATTAAGGACAACATAGATTTTTTAAACTCCATACTAGAAAAAATTTGATTCCAACACATTCATAGCCACATTTGACGTCACAAATCTATATAGCAATATCCCCCATGAATTAGGAAAACGAGCCATCTCATTTTGGATAGATTAATACCCAGACACATTACACCCAAGATTTAACAAAAAAATTATCATAGGTGGTATAGAAATAATACTTAATAATAACTACTTCCAATTCAGTAACTTTAGATATATCCAGACACTAGGAACAGCTTTGGGAACTAAAATGGCGCCAACATGCGCTACCGTAACCCTAGCATATTTATAAGAAATCCTTCATGAAATAGGTGAAAAATACGACAACGACATTAAAGAATTAACCAAATCATGGAAAAGATATTTGGATAATTGCTTCATATTCTAGAACTGCGCATGAGGAGACATCAATGAATTTCACAACCTACTATAAAACCTACACCCCAAAATAAAATTTACTATGGAACATAGCTCAAAAGAATTACCATTTTTAGACATTCTTATAAAAAACGTGAATGACCAAATCATCACAGATATCTACCACAAACCAACAGACACCCAACAATATCTCCACTTCAAATGCCATCACCCGAAAAACAGTATAAAATCAATCCCTTGCTCTCTAACATGTTGAATAGACACATTAATCATCGATAAAAACATTAAAAAAACACGCTTTAAAGAACTACACACAACCCTACACCAGAGAGGATATCCAACAACACAAGTAAATACTGGGTGGAACGATAAAATTGTCGTCCTAAAGAAAAAAAAGCACTACAGTTTTATTTTAAAACTTTTATTGAAAAGATCAATTCAGGTAACTTGATTATTTAGTAGAGCTGACATCTATTCAATGTAGCCGCCATCAGCCTCAATCACCGCCTCGATACGGATCTGGAACTGGGAGCATACCTTTTCTACAAGCGCCGGCGGGGGCTCGGCGGATGGCGGCGATCAGGCTGGCTTTGGTGTTATGGGAGGTCATGTTGGTGATGTTCTCGATGTATGACCAAACGAAGTAGTCCAGCGGGTTCAGTTCGGGGGAGGAGGGGGCAGTGAGAGAGGGGTACAAAGTCATAGCACTCCTTCTGAAGCCAAGCCTGGGTCTCTTTGGCCGGCGCCGAGTCCTACTGCCACACCCAGGGTCTCCCCCCCCGACCACCTGATTGCACCAGGAGATCACCACACTCTTCAGCACATTCAGGTACACTCTAGTGTTGACTTTCAAGCTGACTTCAAAGATGTGGGGTGGCATTATGTGGCCCTCACTTGAAACCACACCAAAGACCATAACCGTAGCCGGAAACTTTGTTTTCATCACCCTGGGCACGTTCCTATTATTCGTGGCAATCCAGATTTTTATTTTGAGGGTGCTGGCAATGGTCCATTTGTGATAACTTGGATCGGTAGAGAGCATGAGTTGTACAGCGGCGAATCTCCGATCTCGCTCGTTGAACATTGTGTCACTTTCAGACATGATAAAAGGCTCCTATCGCTCTTGGGATTTGTACACAACTGGCCAACTAGTAGATGGTCTACAACAAATAAAGAAAACCGGTTTTCATTAAACGGAAATGGAATCATATCATCTTTTCTAAGGCGACAATTTTATCGTTCCACCCTGTAAAGGGTTGGAATTAGCAGAAAATACCCCAAAGAGAATTATGGAACAAAATAAATAAAAACTTAAGCTGCACCTCAAAAAACGTAGTCTACAAAATTGAATGTAGCAAATGCAAAGAAATATACATAGGGTCAACATTGACACTTAATATAAGAGCATCACTACGCAAGAGTAATATCAAAATAGAAGAAAACGAAAATTAAATGTTTGGAAACCCCTATACCATTGTAGTCGAGGTAAATTTAAAATGATGCCAATTTATCAAACCAACGACTACACACTACTTCAAATAAAGGAAAAGAATTTCATAGATAAAGTCTAAACCAATGTTGAATAAAATATGACTCATACACACACACACACACACACACACACACACACACACACACACACAAAGGATATATATATATATATATATATATATATACACAAAACATAAGTAATTAAAAACCATTCAAACTAAAAACACGAGTAAGTTAAAATCCTATCGAATACTCATTAACTAGATCTTGTGCTAAAGATGTTCTCTGATAAAAGTATCAAGCTGGAAACACACGCACACACACACACATATGTAGATGTGTGTATATATATACACAGACAAAATCTTATAGGAAAAAAATTACCAGTAGATTTAAGACCACACAGTCACGCATACACAAAAAATCCATAAGATACACACACACACACACACACACACGGAAGAAAAATAACTGTTAGTGAACACCAAAACTACTCCAACGCACACACAAACACAACGACAAAAATATATCAAATATCAAATAGGGGTAAAACAGACTAAGGTAAACACTCTATAAGAAAAAGAGAGGGTAAGTTCTATATAACACTAATAACCAATTGAAAAACATTCAAACTGCGAACAAGAGTGAGTTCAAGTCTCATTGAGTACCACATTAACAATGCCTTGTGCCATATATGTTCTCTGATGAAAGCAACAAGATGGAAACATACACGTATATAACACGTATGTAAGAACAAAATTTAAAAAATAGAAAAATACAAATCAATCTTTTCGTGGACCTACTTATTTTAAAATATACTTTTATTCTTTCTTTGGACTTACAACAAACATTATATATATATATATATATATATATATATATAAAGTTGGCAACTATAGTCTAGAGTGTCCCGAAAGGTCAATTTTCAATAGCTACTACACCTCGGTGTAGTAGAGGACACTATTAATTTCCCTGGATTGCTCCATTTTACCCTTGATCGGTACCTTATAAAGCTGTGTTAGGCAAGGTGGCATCAAGTACCACTTTTTGAATCTTTAGTATGACTCTACTTGGGATTGAATCCCGGTCTTCTTGACCATTGGCGGACACTCTACCAATTAGACCAATGGGTTGATGCATATAGTGGACTCTCCCATCGAAAATGGAGGATAACAGTTCAGTAACTTCGACTAGCGCATGCTTTTTAATGATGAAGAAGACCGATATCCCTTTGCTTCAGGACAAGATGTTTGAGCTACTGATTTCCTCACACACACACACACACACACACACACACACACATATATATATATATATATATATATAGGCAAAGGTGCACAACGACTGAATAAAAATGATTTCCTGATTGATAGATTTTTATTCCTTTAAACTGAGTAAAAATTTGATAGTCTTGTAAGAAAAGATAATATTAGTCAGAGAGTAAATAATTGCTAACATTTTCATTATAAGAATGAAAGGATGATACATTCAATGTCGTAGTTTCTCTTGCCTAAATCTGAGTTGATGTATTTTGCGTGTGTAAATGATCTTTGTGTGTTTCGCTGTAAAGAAAGAAAAATATATTTATGTTTTAAAAATCTGTTTTTTTTTTATCGGCAAGATTAGACTATAGTAGTAGTATTAATATTTATTTAAACAATTTCGTTCAATTTTAAATAATTAAACGATGTTGAAATTAAATCCAACTTGAAGGAAAAGATTGTTATATTTACACTCAAAAGAAATAAATCCAAAGGTTCTGTGGATACAGAATAATTTCGTACCTATTGAAAGAGAGTTTATTTTATCGCTGTTAATAAGATGCGGGTAACCTCCAAATTAGATTTTAAAAAATGCAGATGATTAATTTATGATTCTAATTGGTTAAAAATATATTTTTAACAATCTAAGAGGGAAAATTTTGCTTAAACTATTTTGTATTTTAATTATAAAAACTATTCTCAGCAAGACAATAATTGTTGTCTGTTAATTTTCAAAGAAGTTTTACAAGTAGCGCGTGCAAGCTGATTGGTCAATAAATGCTAAAATACTGATTCGAAAATTACTCTTTCTCGAGCCTATTTTTTGCTAAAAAGTAAACAGTTTTTTAGTATATAGTTCAGTTGATCTATCTATCTATCTATCGATCGATCGATCTATCTGAGGACTGTTTATAGTAGCACCCTTTTCAAGAAAATAGATTAGCATAGATTTTTCATAAAAACAGAAAACTATCAAGCATGACTTTTATCTCGACTCCTTGAATCTTTTTCTTTACCGGAGAGTTTTTCTACACTGACTGTCTTTTCCGCTTAGGCCCGTTGTGACAAACCTATATTTAACCAGTTTGTAAAGATATTTTTGACTGAAACATTGTTGTCCGTACATATAACACATTCTTTTGAAAATTTTGCCTGTTTTACGATTCTCAGTAACCAAAAACTTGAAGTCATATCTATATTCAAGCGTGTTGCATTCTATTTGATTTGCCGTCATATTGAATTCATCATCATCATCATCATATCGCGCTGGTAGCACGGATATCCCTGACCCACTCTCGCCACTCAACCCTATCGTTCATCGCCCTAGGTAGGTCTTCAGGACAGCATCCCGTATCCTCACATAGCTGATGAATGTACGTTCGTGCTGGTCGTCCTGCTTTTGCGCGGTCATGTGTGGGGATCCATAAGAGTACATCTCTTATGAGTTCATCTCTGCTTCTCCAGCAGTGCCCTGCATGTCTGGTTTGTCTAACTTGAATAGTTTTCGTGATAGGGGGCAGGTGGCCGTACAGTTGGTGTCTTGTGGGGTGTTGCTGCCAGGACTTGTTCAGGATTGCACGCAGCATTCTTGTATAATTGCCATCTAGCTTCTTCTCCAGCCGTTTTGTTAGCGTCCATGTAGTGCATCCATATAGCAGTATCGATGTGACCGCTGCCTGGAAGAAACTGCGTTTCATTTTATCGGTTAGGTCTGATTTCCATATAATCGACAGTCTATTGATAGCTGTCCACGCTTTCGTTAACCTCGTTTCGATGTCCTTTTCGGTTGATTCGACGCTGCTTCCTAGGTACGTGAATTTGTCAACTAGTTTAAGAGGGGTTCCTTCTAGAGTGGAGATGTCCCCCGTTTGGTTATAGCACATATATTCCGTTTTGTATGCATTAACATAGAGGCCTATGCTTGCTGCTGCTCGTTCCAAACTATGCAGAAGTGTTTCGGCTTGGTCAGGTGTATTTGCGAGTATCGCTATGTCATCGGCGTAGTCGGCGTCGGTAATTGTTGTTACGGGGTACGTTCTGCTTCTTTTCTTCGTCAGTTCGAAGCCATTCTCTTTGATTTTGTCAATCGATGTTCTAAGTACGTAGTCTAGACAAATGATAAAGAGGTACGGGGCCAGCGTGTCCCCTTGTAGTACTCCTGCTACAATGTCGAAGTATTCTGTGTCTCCATCTGGTGATCGTACTTTTACTTTAGTGTTTCTATAGAGTATCGTTATTGCCGCTACGGTTTCATATATATATATATATATATATATATATATATATATATATATATATGTATATGCTTGCTTGCTTTCTTACTTCTACGCTTGTTACCTATTTCGATTAAACTTGACATACAAACTTCAGTTACTCTCCCCAAAATTTTAATGATATTTTTTTTATCAAGAATAGTTGCGGATGGAAGATTCCTTCGCCCCTAGAGGTGCCTGCCAGCGATTGAAAAAAAATATTGAAATATCTTTAAAAGATTTCATCGTTATTACAATTCAGTTATTTTAAAACAGGTAGATAGTGTTTCAATAGAAAGTGACTTGACGTTAAGCTTACGATCTACCTAAGATGGCTTTTAAGCGATTATTTGATAAATACGATTTTCACGTGTCACTTCTATTGTTACTTTTTGCTTAACGTATAAAGCAATCATTATGACACAAATAAATACAGTTTCCATGTTGTATATAAGTTATAATCTTGAAGAATGTAAGAATAAGATTACTTCGGAATAAGGTTATGAATCGAGAGGAATCAGGCGTTCATAAGTGATGCCTTCCTTCATCTTCGAGACAGTTTTACGTAGGATGAGGTTGACATTAAATCCCTCAATGAAAAAAAAACGTCGATTTCTAATCCCGACCTTCAGACTAAGGCGTTTTAACGTAAACCGTAAACAATCATTTGGTAAAACGCTCTCAAAAGAAAGAAAAAAAAATGAAACTAGTGGGGAAGGCAAGAAGTTATCGAGAAAGGTTTACTGTCTAGAACGATGCAGAGGATTAATAAGTAAATAAGTGAAGTAACCGACAAATGAAAGAAAATAAACCAAAAATAAGAATTACAATAAAAATGTTCATAAATAAAAAGGGAAGAGACTTAAAAATCAATTAAAAAAAGACAAAAAAAACTCGTAAAAACAAAAGAATAACAACAATATAAACTAAAAGAGAGACGACGAAAAAATAAGTGAGAAATCTAATTAAAAGAAATTGTAATAAAATGAAGATAAGTTATAGAAAGAGATTAATAGAAACACGTAATACCTTACAAAAATGAATATGTGAGATTATTAAAGATTAGATCAGGTAAGAAATGAGGGAAAAATATATGAAATATACTTAAAAAGACGGAGTGAAGGAGAAAGAAAGGTATGGTGAATAAATGATGAGAAAGAAAGAAAGAAAGAAAGAGACAAACAAACAAACAAAGAATAGCTGAAACCAGGAAAGATAAAAGAAAGAAAGAAATGGAGATTAAGTAATAAAAGGAAAATATGAAGAAAGAAAGAAAGAAAGAAAGAAAGAAAGAAAGAAAGAAAGAATAAAAAGCAAGAACCAAGAAATTCAAAGAAAGAAAGAAATGGAGACTAAGTAATAAAAGAAAGAAAGAAAGAAAGAAAGAAAGAAGTGTAAATAACAAACGAGCAGAGAATGAAAGATACGGAAACTAAGTAAAAAAAAGCTAGAAAGAAAGAAAGAACGGAGGAAAGTGTAAATGACAAATATGCCGCGACAGAAAAGTAGGAAGATGAAGTAAAAAAAAAAAGGAAAGAAAGAAAGAAAGTGTAAATGACAAATGAACAGAGAAAGAAAGATAGGGAGACTAAGTAAAAAAAGCTAGAAAGAAAGAAAGAAACAAAGAAAGAAAGAAAGAAAGAAAGAAGAGCTGAAACCAAGAAATATACAATAAAAGAAAAATGAGACTAAGTAATAAAAGAAAGAAAGAAAGAAAGAAAGAAAGAAAAGCTGAAGCCAAGAAAGATTGACGAAAGAGAGAGAGTGAGACTAAGTAATAAAAGAAAGAAAGAAAGAAAGAAAGAAAGAAAGAAAGAAAGAAAGAAAGAAAGAAAGAAAGAAAGAAAGTGCTACTAAGTAAAAAGAAAAAAGAAAATAAAAATACGAAAGAAAGAAAAAAAACGAAAAACGAAAAACCATAAAAAATGAAATAAATAAATAAAAAGGCTAAACGAAAGAAGAGAAAGAAATAAAAGAATAAATGTTGAAAAGACAGAAAATATCAGAAAATTGAAAATAAAAGTAATTTCTAGAAACTTCAAATAAAAGACTCAAAACTAACAACAAAATAAAGAAAAACAAACTGATATTTCAAACAGATTTAGACGCTCACAAAAACTGCATAAAATAAAATTCAAAAAACATAAGAAAAGAAACAACCTGAATGAAAGGGAAAATATGCAATAAAAATATTCAACCAATATAAGAATGGTAAAGTCAAGATTACACAGGACTGTGAAATAACAAGCGAAGAATTAACGAGACATAATATGTTTCGATAAAAATGAACAAAGTAAATTTTAAAAAATAGTAAAATAAAACAACAAACAACCGCGGTCACACACACACACACACACACACACACAGCACACACACACACACACACACACACACACACACACACACACGATAAATAACCACAACAAAAATGAAAATATCGGTGATTCTGAAGATATATCAAGCTAAAAGACAAAAATATAATCATATGATAACAGATATGAACGTCAAACTGAGGTATCAGTCTTGGTCGAGTACGATATCAACATATGAAATCACAACTGATATTGGATTTACCCAATTCCTCCGTAGAAGCTGGATGAAACACAAAGTCAATTTTTAAGGGGGGTTTTAACATGGATAATTTCAGAGTTTTCCTGTTCCTAGACTAGTTGCCTTATCAAGGATAAACAACCCAGTCAGGTTACTAATAATTCATAGATGAGAGAGGAACTGATTAACGCCTTTCTCAAGAACATTATAGGGAAGTAAATGAAGGTAGCCTTTGAACTCAAGTTACTGATTTCGACATCTACGGCAATAACCAGAAGGCTCCCTTTTCAATAGCTACTACACCGAGGTGTAGGGAAGAGCTCTACTCCTTGATTTCTTATGCCAAGGCAAAAGAATTGTAGGGTATGGATTTCTTCGACTTTCCACGAAGTCAGAATTGGCATGAAGCCATTTTATAATGAGAAAGGGCTCGCATGAAACGAGACTTTTGTGTAGGATTTAAAAATATGATTGATTTCTTCTGGATTCCCTTTTAGAGGCGCCTCAAGCACCAAGGAATAAACTCAGTTTAGGTAAGCAGGTACTGCCCGGGAAAGAACGACCACTGGTACGAGGCTATAAGTTTTAATCCACCTTCACGAAACACACTGGAATGCAAGGAAAGTATTTAAAAAAATTAAAAGGTATGAATAAAAAATAAAACGTTTTTGATTTTACGCTTTACAGTTTGAGTTAGATTATTTGCTAAGAGGAACCTCACGACCTTGTTTATAAATATACGCGCCCAGAGAAACATCAAAATTACTTATTTTGAGGAACTATTCTTCAATATATATATATATATATATATATATATATATATATATATATATATATTCAAATGGAGGAATTAAGGACATATTAGGATTATCATGACTAGAAAACCCGGCAAACACCTACATGCAACATACGGAACACTGAACACCTGTTTCGACCTTATTGGGTCTCATCAGCAGTGCACACCGTGATCTCCACTACTGGAGAGCGAACCAACAACCACGGTTGGCAGTTGAGATTACGGTGTGCACTGCTGATGAGACCCAATAAGGTCGAAACAGGTGTTTAGTGTTCCGTATCGCATGTAGGTGTTTGCCTGATTTTCTAGTCATGATAATTCTAATATATCATTAATTCCTCCATTCAAATCGATATAATATAATTTCTTGCCCATGTGGTAATGATGTGAGGACTCATCACTCCGACTTGGGGAGTGGGCGTGCCCTCTGTTGGAAATACGTACCTTCAAGACACATTAGGTCAAGTGGCGACTAGTTAATTCGGCATCGCTTATGTGTGACATGAACCGGTGGCCCAGTGGTAGAGTTTCGACTTCTGCCTACTGTGGTTGTTGGTTCGATCTCCAGTGGTGGAGGTCACGGTGTGCACTGCTGATGAGGCCCAATAAGGTCGAAACAGCTGTTCAGTGTTCCGTATGTCACATGTAGGTGTTTGCTGGATTTTCTAGTCATGATAATTCTAATATATATATATACATATATCATTAAACAGGGATTTCCTCCTTTCCCTCTCTCTTTCTCCATCCGTGCCTATCATCCATCGCTCCCGGCAGGACTTCAAGACTACATCCAGTGTTGGCACTGAGTGAATATAAATAAGTTCTTGCTGGTCGGTTAACATTGGCACATCTATGTATAAGGGTTCATTGAAGAACTTTTGAGTTCGTCTTTGTTTTTCCAGTAATGTCCCGCATGTCCCGCATGTCTTGTTCGTTTCCAGGAATTTTTCTTGTTCGTTTCCAGGAATTTTTCAAAACAGTACGTACCTTTCTTATATATATATATATTTTTTTTTTTTTCATCCACAGACAGACTGTTTCGTTCTCTTAGAACTCATCAGTGTGGCTGGACACGCAGGACGCTCGAAGCCGGGATCGAAACCCATCCAACTTTACCTTAGACTAAATCTCAGACCACTCGGCCAACAAGCGGACTACGTTGGCTAAGGGACTTTTTAAGGTATTTATGTAGCAACAGCAACAGCGTCTGTTTGTTTACATCTTTATTCCCAATCGGCTACCAGAGTGCTCAATTCTTTCGAAGAGCTTTGCATTATGCGAGCGGCGGCCGACAATTCCTTCGCCAGAGTGCTCAACCCCCATGGGGGAGCGTATATATTGTCATCTACAGACAGACTGTTTCGTTCTATCATAACTCTTCAGTGTGGCTAGACACGTAAGACGCTCGAAGCCGGGATAGAAACCCATTCAACTTTACGTTAGAATAAATCTCAGACCACTCGTTAGGTTGAAGATCACGTACTATTTCTTTATTAATATTCATATTTACCAACCTCGGGCAGGATATGACACAAGGTCAGTTTTTAAGCGGAGTTTACCAGGTTTGAATTCAGAGTTTTCCTTCTCCTAGACTAGTTGCCTGACCAAGGCCGAAGAACCTAGTCTGCCCTACTATTTATCCATAGCTGGAGGGAGAATAATTGGATTCATACCTTTCCCAAGGGTATTAGTGCTATGTGAAATGCGATCAGTCTCGTCTGGGATTTGAACTCGTGTCACCGTGTGCATTTCCTACGACAATAACCATTACACCACGGGGCACCTCCTATTTCTTTATTAATATTGAGTTCAGTAGTAAACTTTAGTACGGAGTTTTTTCGAGGGTTTGTTTTATTTTGTTAATTTCCTCGTAGGATTGTGTGGCAGTGAAGATATCTTCTACATAGTAAGTAAAAAGTAAAGTTGGCGGCCGTAGTCCGTACCTGGAGGCTCTCTTTTCAATAGCTACTACACTCAGGTGTAGGGGAGGGCGCTACTCCTTTCCTTGGATTGCTCCACTTTACCCTTGACACGTACCTTATATTGCTGTGTATTAAGCAAGGAGGTATCAAGTACGATTTTAAAACTCTTTGGTATGACGCCACCTGGGAGCCAAAGTATATTTGGGTTTTTTTATTAATAAAAAAAATCACCTTCCTAGATTTTCTTACTGATTCTAACAAAACAACGATAAATCCATAGAGCTTATATAACAGTTGACAAAGAACTAACATAAAACCAACCTTAGTTAATAGTAACTTCCCTAATAAACTAATAGATAAAAAATAAAACTACATCTCCCTAACATACTTAACAATAGCAATAACAACAACAATAATAACACTAACAGAATCAACTTATATTACAGGAAACAAATTCATAAACATCTACTAATCAAACGAGCAAGTAATAACCAAAATTATATACAGACACACAAAATCCACTGAACATCAAAAATAAATAAAAGTAATTATCTCCTACACTAAGTTTAAAATGTCAAATCTCATCGTTTAGAATAGCACAAACTCCCCGCTGACTTTGCTAAATCAAACTAATGTAGTGTATAAATTCCCATGTCCATTTCGAGAGTGTCTATGAGAAAAATAACATAACAGCTAATACCTACATAGGTCATACAACAACCACACTCTTTCGTCGCCTTACATACCACCTCTCTGACATAAGCGACATAAAATAGCATCTAATGACAAAGCGTAACAAAGACACTAACAAGCTACAATCCACGGATATAAGAAAGATCCTAAAAAACAATATAAAAATCATATATGAAAATAACAATAAAAACTGTTTACAAATCCTTAGAGCAATTAGTATAGGATTTTTTAGAAAATGACTTCAAATAAAATAACACTCAACTCAGATATTAGTATATTAAACATATTCAATAATTAACCACATGCTCTAACTGAATGAGACAATCCAAAAAACACTCCAAGTAAATATAAATAAAACTCACCACAACCAACAATCTAGCACAGCGAAATCGTCGAAAGCACTTGGACTAGTATAGGGTACATGCTTCATCATCTTGATACAGACATAAGAAAAATGGCAAGAAGACTCGAACATCTTCATTTGAAGATTTAAAAAAACGGTCTGAGGTCTTCAACCTAACATGTTTAGATAACGACTTTCTGCCAAAGTATACCATATATATATATATATATATATATATATATATATATGCAAATAAGAAAAAGTTGCAAGAAAAATTGCGCTTCGCTACTACAGCAGGTATAGAACATAGAAAATATAATCATGAACATGAAGTCCGTTACTTCAAGTTTCTTGCATGAATAATCATCAGACGGAAAAAGGAGAAAACTGGCCAATCAGTCGTAATTATATTGTTACCTCTAATGATAGATATATACGTGACTCGCAGACGTTGAAAAATCATACACAAATATATATATATAAGACATGCTTATGTCTATCTACAAATATATCAAATCAAGAAGAAAATATGAAAATATATCAAATCAAGAAGAAAATATCAACTAGCTTCTTTTCTGCAATTTTTTTTCACTATGTTCGTAAATGCATAATTTTTCCTCGAGACATAATCTGCTGCTATTGTTCCCACCTGTGTAAGCTTGTGCTTTTTTCCCAGTATCTCATTTTATTACGGGAGAATTGCCAAGTTCATCTTTTATTAGTTATACATGTTTTGTCAATGATGTACTTTTGACAGATTTTCTGTTGTTAAAACTGGGTTTAAATTCATATATACTTGTGTATGAAAGTAAATATGGATTAAAATCCGACAGTATGAAGGCTGCAGAAAAAACATAATCCAAATAGGTGAATATATTATGATGTAAAGTCAACGTTAACGTTTTGGCTTTAGTAACCATCATCAGGACTTGGATATCAAAATAGTTCACATAGCGATGGATGCTTGCTGAGATGAGAGGAGCAAATGAGAAATATGCAACGAAAAGACACACAAGCGTGCACTAGCGTTCATAATTCAAAAGTCATTAGAACGTGTCTGGTATGTGGAAAAATATTTGAAAATGTTGGATTTCCCAAAGAAACGAGACAAAACATCATAATATATTCACCTATTTGGATTATGTTTTTTTCTGCTACCTTCATACTTGTCTATATGTGTGCGTGTGTGTATAAATAAAACGAATCCATACTTTGGTATATACACACAAGAACGCTGTAACTCCTCCTATCTCTCTTTCCCACACACAAACACACAAACACGTAAACACACTCACGAACACATATACTCACAAGTGGATATATTCATCGTTACATCAATAAGCATATAGACTAATGATAAGAAAATTACTTTTCACACAACGAATTTTTAATTTTCAACATAATAGCTTACTTGATTCGTTGGCGATTATTTATCGCATAGAAATATCTCAATACCAGAAAAGTTTTAGGCCAATTTTCATCAAATAATAAATTTTCTGGTGGCTGGATTAAAGTTCCCTTATGATATATAAGAATAATCTATTTTAGATGTTTTTATAAGTATGTTTGAATATTTTAAAATTACTTTTCCAGTTATGAATGCTAGTGTCTACATAAAATTTCTTGAAGTGTGGACATTTTTACGAGAAAATTTAAAGATGCTTTGAATGAAATATTTTTAACAGAAATTTAATAGTTTAAAAAGAAATTGAAAAAAAATAACTGAAAGTAAGGACATTCAAATTTTCGTTTGCCTTGAATTTGGTTTGATGTGATGGTACATCAACCATTGTAGGATATAAAAACCAAATCAATTAGTATACATTTTGGCAGTTCTATTTCAAACAATTCAGTTTAATAAAAGTATTTTTTTTTTTGTTTATACACAGTGAACTGTCAAAAAAGTTCAATTTCAAGCAATTCAGCTTAGCATAAGTACGCTGCTTAGTTTTATTTGACCCATAGTTAGGACCCTATCAGGTGCTACATTTCAGGAGCAAAGTGGACCTGGGAGTGATGACAATGAAGGGGTACTCCGCATTCCCCAAATGCATTACTGCATTACTGGAACCTCACCATCAGATTGTTTAGTGTCATATTCAAGATACTCTTTGTGGGGAGGGTCTTACCCCTCTGCAGAGATGCTGTCGGTGTATTCTACAGACCCAACCGACGGAGCAAATTTGAATTTAGATTAAAAGAATGTTAAAGGCTTCAAAGATACGAAAATAAGATAGAACATCCGTCAACTGAAAATAAAATTTTTTTCTGTTTTTCGTTTGACAAATAAAGTACATATATTGTCTCCAATAGAAAAATATAATCGTATCAACGTAAAAAAAACCCAATGTTTACTCTTTTCAACACACCGATCAAATCGATTGAAAAAAAAACAATTTGTCATCCAGAAATCTACTTTCAATATTATCGATAAGCATTTGATTACTTGTTTGCAAAGAAACCGAATGTCAAATTTGATGTTTAACATATCGATTCTTACATTTTCTATACTACATATAATTTGTCAATATTTTGCTAAATAAATATCGCAAATAGTTCAATGGATTTTAGGAAACAAAATAATTACAACTAGAATGTCTCGAAAATATTCAAATAATATCAAATCTTTTCAATTTATTCTTTCAGCATAGTAGATGTTAAAAATATATAATCTTTGTTAACAACGAGAAGATCAAAAGTTGTGCTAATGTTGAATATTGACTGGAAAGATCATTTTGACATGCTGCATAAGTTACATGGTTGGTATAACTGGATGTGCACATTTTTTCTAAAGTAAACAGAACGCTGCTTCCTCAGTGGAAGTGACGCATAAGTTGAGCGAGTGGCATGCAAGAAAAGAGGCGCTTCCTCGCAGAACATGTAGGGAGTAGGTGCAACTACGAGTCTTGGGTGGGTGTCCCGGAAATGATATAAACCAAGGAATATTTCTGTATCACTATGTAGGTGGTCCGCCAAGCAGACGATCCCTTTGACTGTTTTGGCGCGAAACCAGACAAACGGTTTGGACTCGAGATCTCGATGTGACCGGTAGCAGGAGGCGAACGCCAGTCAGAGAGTGAGGCAAAGGGACTGAGAAGAAGCCAGTTGGCGAAGGGTGACGCGTGTGGCGAGTCGACACCGGACAGCAGAAGTGACCAATCGGCATGAGAGAGGTTCCAGAGCAGTGAGGGAAGAGCGGTCAAGATAGGTTGACATTCCAAGTAGCTTTGTAGAAATTTCGCTAGAAATCCACGCTAGCGTTAGTCTACATATGCACATAGGGAATGCAATGTTACATAACCTCTCTTCTTGCGCTTGAATTAACCCAAGCATATTGTTCGTTTGTTCCCTTTCCTCCCACTCCCTTGATTGTATTTCTTGTAGCTATGAAGAAATGTGCGATGCCCCTGTCGGAACCAGTAGTTGATCACCGGCCAAGAAGTGAAATGGTTCGAAGAAGTTGACGTATTCGGGGGGGGGCGAGGGGGTTTCGTCACATTTCGATCCTAGAAGAGATGAACAAGAGAACAAAGAAAACCAACAGTAGAGCTACTAAACGAACGCCGCTTTGGGCGTTGGTTTTGCGCCAGACTGTCCTGAGTTGAGAGGTAGACAAGAACCTGAACTCTACTAGATTCGCGAAAGTAGACAAGCGAGTAAAAATGTTGATTATTCGGTGCCGTGAGATGGCTTTGACGGGATTCAAGGAAGTCGAGAAGCGAGAAGAAACTAAGGTTATACGATGTTTTGAAATGGCCCTATACCAGACTCGCTAAAGTAGAGAAGCGAGGAGAAACTAAGATGACTCAATGCCTTAAGTACACTCTGTACCAATCTCTCAAAAGCAGAACAAAACAGAATGGCAGAGATCCCCCGTCCCCGTAAAAAAAACACACCATCGCCTCTGTGTGTAAGCATTTCATCCATCTCCGACTTGTTCTTGCTCTTCCCATAGGTACATTTAGGATAATAAAAAAAAAACAAGAAAACAAGCAGATTATATTTTTAAGTATTAGTGTTGTTGTTTTTTTTTCTTGAACACAAAACACAAATACAAGAGCTACCTCATATTTATGATTACTTATTGACAATTTTTGATAGATCTAAATTCTGCATTTGGAGACTCCTGAGCTCGATATTCACACCTATAGGTAAAGTGTAGACAACCATTGATAGGCTATCGACTTTATAGAAATCTGATCTCAGATAAAATAACGTGAGAATTCTCCCAAGTTGTAGACATGTCAGTACTACTGTATGGTTGCACCACGTGGACTTTGATGAAATGCTTGGAGAAAAAAGAACTACACAAAGATGTTTTGAACACATCCTGGAAGCGACACTCTCCCAAAAGCTGCTGTGCTGCTATTTACTTTCTATCTCGCAAACTACCCAAGAAAGGTGAGCAAGACACGCTGAGCACTGTCGGGGATTTAAAGGGCAACTTATCAGTGATGTTCTCCTTTGGACTACTACCTATAGACACACCAGTATTGGCCGACCAGCAATAACTTCATTTCACCAGCGCTGTGTGGATTCTTTGTACCATCTAGAAAACTTACCAAGTACGATGGCTGATACGGATGGATGATGAAGATGAGAGACAGAGAGAGAGAGAGAGAAATTATTGTGTGGTAACACGCCTTGATGATTATGTTCGGTGTTGAGACATCTTTTAATTAAATAATTTACGAGGCAGTCAATGATGATATTAGGAAAGACAAGGAGGTTTTTATTAACATTTTATAGTTATCTCTGTTTTCGTGAGAATTTTGATAATTTAAAATGATGTTGAGCGCGAATGCTGATCTCGCAACATTATAAGTCAATTGTAAATTGAACTGGAAATTGCTTTATACGGGAAGAGAAGTCTAACTATATCATCCTCTCTCGCTGTCATTGTGCTGTTTGAGAGGGTATGGTAACTCATGCACACATAGTCACACACACAAATACTTTGTTGGTTTAAAAAGAAATGAAGAAAAAGAGAAAGAAAGGACATTTAAGTTTCGAATGAAAGCTTAGCCGAGAGAGAGAGAGAGAGAGAGAGAGAGAGGGAGAGAAAAGTGGGGGAGGGGAAATATTCTAACTTCAATTACAAAAAAGACTTATGCTATGATCCCACATTTCCCGATAATAAAATACCTGAGGAATCTCAAAACAAATAGTGAACTTCATTATGAAGACAAATCGAAAATTCGACTCCAGTACAGAGCTAACATTAAATAAAAAGAAAAATAGAAAAAAAGATAAACTACACTCTCTTGGATGAGGTTACAAAAATAGACAAGAAATGCCACTGGAACGCGAAAAAAAAAAAGGAATTTGCAGACATCAAGTGTTAGTGAAATTTATAATCCAGACTACTACGAAATTCAACACCGATGTAGCTTCCGTTTCTCAGCAGAAACAAGAAACTCGCAATTGAGTTCTATGAAAAGATCTGAGAACAATTCTTGAATAGCCGTAACATCTCCGTAAGCTGGTACAATTTCACCTGACCAAAACTGGGGAATGTTCTTGTCCAAACATCATGAAAATTGTAAAAAACAAGGACCCTATTAAGAGAAAAATTAAAAAAGGAGAGAAATTTTCCAGGGAGACCGATGTCTCCACTACAATTTGTCAAAGCGATTCTGGTTGGTTGTGTTTTATGGCATACCAGGTTGAGTGATACGAAAGACTCAAAAATGGTACTTGATAATTCCTTGCTTAACACTCAGCCTAATAAGATAGGGATCAAGGGTAAAGTGAAGCAATCCAGGGAAAGGAATTGTACCCTCTCATACAACTCACTGTTGTAGCTATTGAAAAGGGAGCCTTCGGGTCGCCCTCTATTACTGTCGCCAACTTTATTACTTTATATATATATATATATATATACATGGTGCCTTCAATAAGTTTCCAGATTTTTTTTTTGTACAGGAATTTAAAATTATCGTAAACCCTTGAAAATTTAGTATGTTATTGCTACGTATGTGATGAGATGACTGACCAATTTTTATGATTTCAGGTTCAAATGAACAGCTACTGCATGCAATTGGAATACACCCTACTAAAGCCTGATTGCCACAGCTGGTCAATTTCAAAAATGCAATCTGACACTTTAGAAGAACGATATGCAATAAAATTGTGTTTTAAACTTGGAAAAAATAATAGCGAAACGTATGGAATTCTTCAGACTGCTTTTCGACCATCTTCCATGATTCGGGCATCAGTTTTTGAGTGGCAAAAGAGATTCAAGGGAGGCTGGGAGTCCGTGGGGGATGATGAGAAGTGTGGGAGGAATAAGGAAGTCAATACACCAGAGTTGATTGGCCTAAGCGTTAGGTTTAGGGTTAGGATTACTATGTTTAGGGTTTAAGGGAGTTCAGGAAGAGATTCCGTCGGAAGAGGCCAGCACTCTTCAAATTGGGTCAGTGGCATTTCCACCAAGACAAAGCACCAGTCCACAACTCCATCCTTGTCAAAGACTATTTGACCAATATGGGATCAAGACAGTGACTTTTGGTTATTTTCTAAGGTCAGAGGCTGTCGTTATGAGACAATTGAGGAGATGAAAGAGGCTGTGACGAAAGTCACTGACACGCTCACACAAGAGGACTTCCATGGGACCTTACAGAAGTTGTTGAAAAGGTACAACAAGTGGATTACACCTGGAGGAGATTACTTCGAAGGGGACTAGAGTTTCATGAGTAAACTATCAATAAAAGTGCCGATACGAAAAAAGTCTGGAAACTTAATTAATGATCCTCGAATATATATATATATATATATATATATATATATATATATATGTATATAGATATAAATACATATATATATATATATATATATATATATGTAGAAAAGCTGATAACAACGATCCAAGTGGAAGGAATGAATTATTAACGGGTCGACACTATAGCGTTTCTGTTCTATTGGTTACAATCCTTTACTTACTCTTTATATATATATATATATATATATATATATATGATTTGTAAACGAAATGTTTGTGGGTAAAACTTTTAAACGACCCCGAGCTCATTTGTTTTTAGTCAGTAAAATGGTTTCAAGTATTGATATTTTTCTTTACACATAGTATCATATTTAGCTATGTAACACTATTTACACACAAATAGTTTCATGTTTAACTATGTAACACTATTTACACTAATTAAATAGTTACCTGTTTAGCTATGTAACACTTCTTACACACAATTAAATAGTTTCCTGTTCAGCTATGTATCACTGTTTACACACAATTAAATTAATTCATGTGTAGCTATGTAACACTATTTATACACAATTAAATTGTTTCCTTTTTAACTATGTAACACTATTTACATACAATTAGATAGTTTCATGTTTAACTATGTAACACTATACAAATTTAAATAATTTCATGTTTAGCAATGTATCACTATTTACACAAAATTAAATACTTACATGTTTAACTATGTGACACTATTTACACACAATTGAATAGTTCCCTGTTTAGCTATGTAACACTATTTATACATAATTGAATAGTTTCATATTTAACTATCTAACACTATTTATACACAATTAAATAGTTTCATATTTAGCTATGTAACACTATTTACACCCAATTAAATATTTTCATATTTAGCTATGTAACACTAATAATGCACAATTGAATAGTTACCTGTTTAGTTATGTAACACTATTCATACAAAATTAAATAGTTTCATGTTTAGCTATGTAACACTATTTACACACAATTAAATTCTTTCATATTTATCTATATAACACTATTTACACACAATTAAATAGTTTCATGTTTAGCTATGTAACACTATTTACTCCAAATTAAACAGTTTCATGTTTAACTATGTATCACTATTTATGCACAATTGAATAGTCCCATGTTTAGCTATGTAACACCATACACAATTAAACAGTTCCTTGTTTAGCTATAAAACTCTCTTCATACACAATTAAATAGTTTCATATTTAGCTGTGTAACACTATTTATACAAAAATAAATAATTTCATGTTAAGCTATATAACACTATTTACAACAATTAGATAATTTCATGTTTAGCTATGTAACACTATTTACACACAATTAAATACTTTCATGTTTAACTATGAAACACTATTTACACACAATTAAATACTTTCATGTTTAACTATGAAACACTATTTACACACAATTAAATAGTTTCATATTTAGCTATGTAACACTATTTATGCACAATTGAATAGTTCCCTGTTTAACTATGTAACACAACTAATCCACAATTAAATAGTTTCATATTTAGCTATGTAACACTATTTATACATAATTAAATAGTTTCATGTTTAACTATGTAACACAATTAATACACAATTAAATAGTTTCATGTTTAGCTATGTAACACTATTTACACACAATTAAATAGTTTCATGTTTAACTATGTAACACAATTGATACACAATTAAATAGTTTCATGTTTAGCTATGTAACACTAGTCACACACAATTACATATTTTCATGTTTAACTATGTAACACTATTTACACACAATTAAATAGTTTCATATTTAGCTATGTAACACTATTTATACATAATTAAATAGTTTCATGTTTAACTATGTAACACAATTAATACACAATTAAATAGTTTCATGTTTAGCTATGTAACACTATTTACACACAATTAAATAGTTTCATGTTTAACTATGTAACACAATTGATACACAATTAAATAGTTTCATGTTTAGCTATGTAACACTAGTCACACACAATTACATATTTTCATGTTTAACTATGTAACACTATTTACACACAATTAAATAGTTTCATATTTAGCTATGTAACACTATTTATACACAATTAAATAGTTTCATGTTTAGCTATATAATACTATTTACACACAATTAAATAGCTATGTAACGCTGTTTACATACAATTAAATACTTTCATATTTAGCTATGTGACACTCTTTACTGACAATTAAATATTTTCATGTTTAATTTTGTAACACTATTTACTCACGAATAAATAGTTTCGTGTTTAACTATGTAACACTATTTACGCACAAATAGTTTCATATTTAGCTATGTAAAACTATTTACACACAATTAAATATTTTCATCTTTAGCTATGGAACACTATTTATACACAATTAAATAGTTCTATATTTTAGTATTTAACACTATTTACACACAATTGAATAGTTTCATATTTATCTATGTGACACTATTTACACATAATTAAATAGTTTCATATTTAGCTATATAACATTATTTACACACAATTAAATAGTTTCATGTTTAACTATGTAACACTATTCATACACAATTAAATAGTTTCATATTTAGCTATGTAACACTATTCATACACAATCAAATATTTTCATGTTTATCAAAGTAACACTATTTACACACAACTAGATAGTTTCATATTTAGCTATGTAACACTATCCATACGCAATTAAATATTTTCCTGTTTAGGTATGTAACGCTATTTACACACAATTAAATAGTTCCCTGTTTAGCTATGTAACACTATTTACACACAATTAAATAATTTCATGTTTAGCTATGTAATACTATTTCCACACACTTAAATAGTTTCTTGATTAGCTATGTAACACTATTTACACTAATTAAATAGTTTCTTGTTTAGCTATGTAACACTTCTAACACACAATTACATTGTTTCCTGTTTAGCTATGTATCACTATTTACACACAAAAAATAGTTTCATGTTTAGCTATGTAACACTATTTACATATAATTAAATAGTTTCATGTTTAGCTACGTAACCCTATTTACACACAATTAAATTGTTTCCTGCTTAGCTATGTAACACTATTTATACACAATTAAATAGTTTCCTGTTTAGCTATGTAACACTATTTATACAAAATTAAATAGTTTCATGTTTAACTATGTAACACTATTTACACTCAATTAAATAGTTTCATCTTTGGCTTTGTAACACTATTTACACACAATTAAATAATTTCTTGGTTGGCTTTGTAACACTATTTACACACTGTTTACTGGTTACATGTATTCCTATCTAATACTAATCATTCAATTTAATATCAATCAATTGTTTGCACACAGTTAAATTGTTTCAACTAAAGTAAATATTTCAACAGTTTCATTATACCCTTATATGGGTACTACCAATCCGTGTAGAAGTGGACGTGGAAGTAATGAATAAACATAAATATTGTATGTGTTAAAATACTTTTTTAAAAACTTTTTTTATCCAAATAGACCGGGATGAAGCAAATTTGGACAAAAATATGGTATATCAAAGTCAATATGGTAGTTTTACTGGGCATTCTTGAGCAGGTTTTAAATTGTCAATAGGAACAGTTTCAAATGTCACAACAACAGTTATGGTCTAGGATGATCGAACAGCTCCAAAATCAACTAAGATTATCACAAGTCAGAAAGAATTTTTATACAAATTCAAAGGATATTATTGTAATCAACAAAACGGAATTTAATTATGTTCCTAAAAGCGAAAAAAAAATTTTGCTTCGTGGTTCAAAAGATGGGTTATTACTTTTCAACGTGAATTTTCTCAGAAGAAATGAACTCTGGAAAATGTGTTTACTAATTCGTAAATTGAATTTTCAGAAATATGATGACCTTTATACAATTCATGTCCTATCCAAGCAGCCAATGGCTTTTATTTTCCCTGAAACAGTGGAACTGCTGACGGCATATTTGGGTAAAAACAGTTATTATTTAAGATCAGCTGCAATTGTTTAAAATTTGAAAAAATCACGAGAATGTGACGTTCGCTGGTATCGTCAATTGGGAATGCGAAAAATTTAAACTAAATTCCCTCACGGAGGAACAGTTGAAATATTTGATTTTTATCACTGGACTGAAGACTCCTTTATATAGTGATACTCGCACGTGACTACTTTCCAAACTGATACCAGACAAAGACATCACGATTCGATCTCTGACCACGGAATGCACAATTTTATTAAGCATGTAAATAGACACCATGAAAAAAAACCTGACAGCCCATTATTAATCAGAGACATCTAAGTGAAAAAAAAAAAAAGTAAATACACCTTCCCTTAACTTGTTGGTACTGCAGCGACTGGCATTACGGTTGCAATATCTGTGCTACCGGATTGAATATAAAAAAAAAATTGCAATTCGAATAAAAAAAAAATGAGTTCAATCAGGAAGAAATTCTTTTTACAACGAAACAAAAAGATGACTCAAACAAACTTAGCGTTCGCAACGTTCAAAATAGACTATGAAACCAGCTGGAAATAGATTGTTGCTATTACAGTAAATAACAAAACAGTTGGTTTTCAGTTTGATACGATGTCAGATATAACTTTAATATCAGCGTCAACTAGCTTCTTACGATATCGCAGTTCGGTATGTTAACCTCTACGTCACAAGGACTCCCGTTTGGTTTAATGGTTCGTAAGGTAGATTTGCAGACTATTGGTCACTCCAAACTTCTAGCCGTGTACCACGTTTATGGTAGGCTTAAGAAATCGCTATAACTAGCTATAGATTTAGAAATTGGCAAACACAGTCAGAACATTGTGTCTCCCTGGCTATTACGCCATAAGAAAAGAACTAAAACAGCGTAGTGTTGGGATTTTTCTTATTTTAGTGTATTGAAAACGAAATCATCTCTCTCAATATCTGGTGATCCTTTCAAAGATGTGGAAAGATTTGTCAAATAAGAACCTTTTACTCGTTCCGTAGAGCACGTAGCATAAAGGATAGAGACTTTGGGTTAATGAAAATTATCTGTATGTTCAATCCTGACTACAGGCAATTGTAACTTAGTATATTATAGCTTTACACAGTTATGGTTAACGGAATATCAGTATTCGGGCTAAGTCAAGTAAAAAAATTTAAAAAACTCATTTCTGCTTTCCTTACAGCCAGGGAAAAATACATTTCGAAAAAAAACTACTTTTTTTCTTTCCCGGACAGCTGGTTGAGCCGAAATAGTTTTTTACGAATGTGTTTTTTAGACAAAAAAAAATTAGGTATAACTTTAGGAATAAACTGAACTGAATTAAACTCTCCAGCAGATTCAACATCTTTTAAAATAGACGACAATGTTTGAAACCAATTCTTGTAATTTGTTCATTTGAGCTCGGAAAGATTTCACTTTGTGTGAAAGAACTGGGAAGGAAAGCAATCTGATGGAGGTTTCAATAGATCATTACACTTTATATGGGATTATATACTTTTATTTAAGTATTTGTTTCATTGTCCAGCCATAAAGTGACAATTTTGTCACGGTAAAAAAGTCACAGTCAATTTATGGTAGACGTTTTGAGTAAAGTTTTGTTAAGAAATATATTTCTATTTCAACGGAGACGTAAGGGATTTATCGAGTAAAGACTTGTGGAGTTTTTTGTGAGTTTTTTTCGGTTATTTTTTTATCTGTAACTTTTTGTTTAGCGGGATTCATTTACCACTACGTCCATGATGGTGAGACAATGTCAATTTTTAAGCGAAGTACAATTGGTTTGACTTCAGGGACTTTTTTCTCCAAAACTGTTTGCCGAATCAAGGCTAAAGAAACAAGTTAACTCTACAATCTAACCTCAGCTAGCGAAGAATAGGTGAAACCGTGTCTTTCCCAAAGGCATTACAGCTGAATAAAACGCAAACAGCTTTGGTTTGGTTTGGTTTTATGGCGTATCAAGCATTGAGGGTTATTTAACACCAAATCCTATTTATACATATGTATTAAATTCATATGATTTGGTTTGGTTTGGTTTGGTTTGATTTGATTTTATGGCATATCAACCATTGTAGGTTATTTAATGCCAAATCCTCTTTATACATATATAATAAATATATATGATTTGGTTTGGTTGGGTTTTATGGCATATCAATTATTGTAGGTTATTTAATGCCGATTCCTCTTTATGCATATATATTAGATATATATGATTTGGTTTGGTTTGGTTTTATGGCATATCAATTATTGTAGGTTATTTAATGCCAAGTCCTCTTTATACATATATATTAAATATATATGATTTGGTTTGTTTGGGTTTTATGGCATATAAACCATTGTTGGTTATTTAATGCCAAATCGTCTTTATACATATATATTAAATATATATAGTTGGGTTTGTTTGGGTTTCATAGCATATCAACCATTATAGGTTATTTAATGCCAAACCCTCTTCATACATATATATTAAATATATATGATTTGGTTTGGTTGGGTTTTATGGCATATCAACCATTGTAGGTTATTTAATGCCAAACCCTCTTTATACATATATATTGAATATATAATTTGTAAACACATTATGTTGATAACATTTTTTAACGAAACTGAGCTCATTTTTGCACGCAGTTAAATTGTTTCAAGTATTGCTCAGAAACAGCAACGACTTAACATCAGTCATTTGTTTGTACACATTGAAAGACATATACATGATATGTAAGAGATTAGTTCATCTGTAATTTAATTTCTAAATGAGTTGAAACTAATTTGTTTGCACACAAGTATTACTATAGTTTCTAAATAGTTGAAAAGTTTCAAGTATTGCTATTTAACACTAATAATTCTATTCAACATAACTCATTCGTTTGCATACAGTTAAATCCTTCCTTGCCCAGTCGGCTGTGGCTGTAGAATACACTGACTGCACCTCTGCAGAGGGGTAACCCCACCCCCGACGAGTGTCCTGATATGACATTAAACAATCTGATGGCGAGGTTTCAGTAGTGCTGGAGCTTTGGGGAATGCGGAATATGTCTTCATTGCCTTCGCTCCCAGGTCCACTCTGGCCCAGAGTGGTAGCACCTGATAGGGCCATATCTATGGGTTAAATAGAACTAACAGCATACTTATGCTAAAATGAATTGTTTGAGCAAACTGAATAGCTTGAAATAGAAATGTTTTTGACAATTAAACCGTACTTACATTTAAACTGCGTGCTTACGCTTAACTGAATTATTTGAAATAGAACTGTTTTTCGACATTATAACTGTATTTACACTTAACTGGATTGTTACATACAACTGCTTGAATAGTTTGAAATGAAAATGTTTTTGACAATTAAACTGTGTACTTATGCTAAGCTGACTTGTTTTAAATGGAACAGATTGTTTACATAGGAGTGGATTTGGCGTTAAATAACCTACAAAGGTTGTTATGCCATAAAACCCAACGAACCAAACCTTAAATCCTTCCTAGTATTTTGCTATGTATCAATGTCAATTCAATTAGACTGTCATTTGTTTAATAATTTAATTGAGCATAAATCATGTGTTAGCACACAGTTTAAATGTCAGAGTTCTATTTGATCCATAGACATGACGCTATTAGGTTCTATCATTCTGGGACACAGTGGGCCTGGGAGTAATGGCAATGAAGGGGTACTTCACATTCCGCATGTTGTATAGCCATATACAACTATACGAATACATATACAACTATATTACGGAAACATAGTCAACATGATATACAAAGTTCAATGAACGAACGAACACACTTCTTTATAAAAATATACCTCTCACACTTTATTCGAAAGGATTGATGTTGGTTGTGAGCAAGAGGGGAGCTGGAGACGGAGACAGACTGCTACATATTGACCCAAAGTTCTTCTTGCGACCATAGCAGCACTTCTTCTTCATCTTGGCTGGGCTGCTCAACTGTGGTTCGCTGAGGGCCCAAGCCCTCTGTCTGGAGCTGGTTCTCACTCCGCGGGCTTCCTATCTCCAACTGTGACTGGAACTGAACTGGAACTTACAAACTCAAGCCGTCTGTGGCACCTGGTTATATAACTGTTTGACATTCAACTGCTTCCTGTGGATGTATGCATCTGCACCGAGTTCAACCACGTCCACAGGTTAAGGTGATATTCCGATATCTTCGACCGGATGCATCTGCCTCACTGTTCTTCTGCTTATTTACTCAGGTGCATCTCTTGATTTAGTGTTATATACAGAACACTAGTTGGTGGGGGGATCTTACCTCTTTTCAGAGATGTATTCCGTGTATTCTACAGCCCCAGCCGACAAAGCTAGTTCCGGATTTGGTACCATTTCCTATCACAATTACTGTGATACTAAGCACGCATCCTTATTCTCTTTTATGTATGAGCTAATTTTCTTAGGAAAGTATTTTGGTAGATAGGCCATAGGGAAACAAAATACCCGAAATAAAGAGAAAAGATCGGGTAGCGGGAGGAAGAAAAAGAAAACAAAAATAAAATTCGACTTCTTCAAGAATGGTAGTAAACTGGATGATCTTAGAATACGATAAAGAGGATAAGATGTGGCGAGCTAAGTGAGTACAAATATCTTTTTCTTTCACTGTTTTGTTTTCTTTTTTTCTTTTATCTTTTTTTTTTTTTTTGGATATCAGTTAGAATGATTGATTTTGTAAAAAGAAAACTCGGTCGAGACTAATTATCTCTGGGTGAGTAAATTTTCCCTCTAACTCAACCGGCGGTCAATTTCCATTTGTTTTTCCTTTTCTTTTTTTTTTCTTTTTTTTTTTTTAAAATCTGCAGGCTGCCTAGAACCCTTTATTTTTAATTGAGAAAGAGAGAAATTCATAGACTTGTACGACGAAGCAAGAAAAGTGATGATATTGCATAAAGCTTTGTACCGGAGAAATAATGTTGACAGTGTTTTTGAAAAGAAAAAAAAAGAACGTGGAAGGAAGGAACTGGTGAGAGGATTGTGTAAATACTGCTATCAACATACTTGAAGATTACACAAGTAAGAATAAGGAAAAGCTAATTAAAACTGCCAGAGGCAGCAATAGAACAACAAGGAAACAGAAGAAAAAATAAGAATTCAAAAACGAAAACCATTACTGTAAAGATAACAGCAGCAATGATTATAATGCTGACGATGAACTTGTCAGATAGCAAGAAGAAAAGGAAATATGAGGTTTACAGTGAAAGCTGAGTTCTTCGTACAATCGCCAAGAAACTCGAAAACAGGCTGGTAAACGATGAAATAATTGAGACAATCTTGATCGCAGAATTACTGAAATCATCTCGAATCCTGGATAACTGATTGATCTATTTTAATTGCATGTAAATTCGTCAAGAATTTTGGTAATTGTTTTCATTTCATATTTCCAATTCCTGTGTTGTTGTTTCTTAAGAGTGATTTTAACACATAATCCTTTTAATTACGAATAGTAATTAAACAGATCAATTTAACCTAAAGATCAATTCTTACCAGATAGTACCAATTCGGGTTAGAATCGACTTGAAAGTGGGGGTAATGAAGGGGCATTCCAAATTTCCTAGATCTCTGGAACTGGATGATTTGGTATCTCTGTTTTAATGGCATATCAACATTCGTGAATTATGTTATGCCTTATCCATTCTTGTAAAAGAAAAGTAATGGTACTATTCAACCCATAGATATGAAGAATAAGGGAGTTCCTGAATTTACCAAGAGTATCTGTCCGAAAGGGAACATGAAAGAGGGACTGGAGTTCAAGCTAGGTTTCTACAATGGCGCCGTCCAGTGGGACCGGAGCCTCACAATTTCCGACCATTTAGCATCTTACTCAGGACACCCATTTCTTTGTGTGTGTGGTGGTCTTACACTTCTGCTGGCCTTTCAGACAGCATATTATAAGTCCCACGGTCGAGGCTGCTGGAGAATTTTGGAGATTTGTCGTCAAACGTTAGTGTAGAGGAAGGAAAACTTGCAAATCCAATGATTATTGAATAATAATCATAATCATTGATGAGTATTGAAAGTTTTCCAGGAAGACACTAGGTTTGAGTTAGGTCTTGGTAGGAATCTTTTATCTAAACTTATACAAATACTATCAGAGTTCTTATTATAAGATCTAAGTGAACCGCAAATTAGTTGGATCCCCGTCGTAATGTTGTATTTTAACCCTTGACTGAGCCGTCAATCAGAGATTCTCCACACAGGATGCACCTGTGAAAAATAAGCAGAAGAAGTCATGTGGTTGAACGGAAATTTGTGGGTGTTATGAAATGATATATGTAGATTCCCACGTGAGATACAGGGCAGTGTGAGTCTCAGTTTTTAGTAATTCACAGGAGGGTCAGCGAGTGGCTGAGCGCCTCGTTTGAGCAGCGTCCCACAGAGCTACTCACAGCGGGCCTCCTGTTGAGTACCCCCTCTCTGAAAAGTTGAAGAAGTGCTTAGTGGGGCCTTGAAGATAAAAAAGCGTGAAATGGTCAAGAGAAGGGGTGATGGATCAGTGTGGCAGTCTCTATTCGTCTCCCTTCGTCCGTCTGCCTATCTCACACAACAGAAGCTTTGACTCCAAGAAGAATAAAGAGAGCTTTTTGTACCCTAGTGTTGTAATCATTCTTCTTCTATGTATCATCATCATCATCATGTCGTGCTGGTAGCACGGATATCCCTGACCCTCTCTCGCCACTTTTCCCTATCGTTCATCGCCTCAGGCAGGTCTTCTGGACAACATCCCGTATCCTCACATAGTTGCTGAAATTCCTTGTATAACAGTAACAGTTATCTATGATTATATCTATGTTTCTAGTATGATTTATGCCAAGAATTTAGAGAATTGCGTACATTTTCCGTCTATATTTACATTTTTGTGTTGTTTCATAAGAGTTTTTTTGCATATGGTTATGTATTTTAAATATTATATTATAAGTATTTTAAAAATGATGATTATCAAACAGATCTATTTGATTCATAGATGGGACCCTAACAGCTACTATCTCTCAGGATCAGAGTGAACCCAAGAGTAATTGCAATGAAAAGAAACACCACACTTCACCGAACACCAGATGTAGTTTTGTGTTATGCCTAGAACATTCCCTTTTTTTTTTAAATGGTCTTACTCCCACTGCTGGGGATCCAGTTAATGTACTCTAAGCCTCACCTGCAAGGGAGTATGTTATATCAAGTTGGAACATCAAAAATGACGTCCAGTGCTGATAAAACCCTTTAAATATATTTCTCTTCTAAAAAACGCAACAACAAATAAACTACGCCAAAGTTACTGCTTTTGTGGGATTATGATGTCACACATACACACACACACACACACACGTAAACACCTTCAAACACATATATAGGAAGAGGCTTGCTTAGCATGACGGTTATCATCGTAGGTAATAGAATCGGTGACCCGAGTTCAAATCCTGGACGAAGCTGTTTGCGTTTCACTTTGCGCTAATGTCCTTGGGAAGGATATGGATTCATCTGTTCTCCACAAGAAAACTGGTGTCTTTAGTTTTGTTAGGCAACTGCTCTAAGAGAAGGTAATATGTAAATTCTAACAAGTCCTACTCCGTTTAAAAATTGACCTGCGTCAAATCCTGAGTGTGATGCAGTATTTAAACACACACACACACACACACGCACACACACGCATGCGCAGACATGAAGTAGTGAATACGTCGGATAATAAGCACACATGATCATTCAAGACGTAAAACCTAAAAACATGAGTCATTATCCTGTATTGATATATGTATATATCTTGTGCTGATTCATAAATGATTTCCATTATCTTAAAGCAAGTTTTAACTATGCATTTCAAACTCCCAATGTTTTAAACGCAAACCGAAATTAATTGATTAAAGGGTGCCTTCATTGGCCATTCTTATTTTAGTAGGGAAAAGTGTGTGTCATAATTTAATTTATAATTTCATGCCCTTAAAAATAGAGGAAATGACAGTGCATATTCGAGATGTGAGTGTTTAGAAATAACAAAAATGTTAGAAAAACAACAAAAAATTTGGAGTGTTTAAGCCAAGTTGTCATTACTGGCCACCAAATCGAAACTGGTCTTCAATATTTCGTTCGAACGATAGGACATTAGGTGATAAATACAAAACAAGAGGGCCATCAGACTTCTACGGAGATTCTTCAAAAAAATTGGTGCAATGCAATCTAAAATCTACCGCCACTTGAAAAAGACCAGAAAGTAAGCATGAAAATCTCCAAAGAAAATCCTCTGCGCTCGTGAATTGAGGAAACGTTGTGCTTCTCTATGATGACGAAAAGCCACATTCAGCAAGAATCACAAGTGACATAATATTGGATTTAGGCAGGACTGTTCTATCCCATCCACCAAATTCATCGGACCTTGCACAAGGTAATTTCCATCTTTTTCCTTCTTTACAAAATGCTCTGAATGACAAAAACCTTTCTCTAGACAATCAGGCGAAAAAGTTTGTGAAAAACTTATTGAGCTTGAAAACAGCTGAATGTTTCTTTCGGGTAATTAATGAACTGCCTAATAAATGGCAAGAGATGATTCCAAATAATGGGGAATGTACTATTGGTTGTAATTAATCTATTACCAAATTATTCATGAACAAATAATATTTTACTAAAACAGAGATTATTTATGACTCATCACAATATATATATATATATATAACAATATCCCTATATATATATATATATATAGGGATATTATTGATTTGATTCGAACTTTGTACCTTTGAAAGATTTTTCTTCTTATAATAAATTATCAACATGATATCGTCAGGTTAGTGTGAGAATTTCTTTTGCCTCGGATCTTATTAACAGTTATTGTCGTGTGAATAGCAATTAATTAGCTCTGTTAACTTTTCACACGCATATATTTATTAAGACTTCGCATGCTTTACTTACGAAGCTTCTTTCTTTCGGCTTGCTCACGTCTCGAAGCCGCCTTAGTAAACAGTTTTTGAATAGATTTAATTAAAAGTTACAGTAAAAAGTTATGAAAATGGCTGAGCTCCTGTTTTCTTAAATTTATTCTCTATAATTCCATCTTTATATCCAAATCTTATGTGTGTTTTCTGTGATGGCCAGGATCTGTCCGTACGACGATGTTTAAAAAAGAATGTTTTCTGATATACAATATCAGCAAATATAAAAAGTCTGATATACCTGGAAAAGGATCTCCATTCTCTTGTTTGCTTGATAAATTCATTCTAAATATATCGCATCTTTTTAATCTTTGTTGGTCATAACTAAAGAGGACTTCTACTCAGACTACCCAGTCTGTGGGACTTAGAATATACGGATTGTATCCCCTGCAAAGAGGTAAGACCCTCTCCAAAAAGGGTGTCCTGGGTATGACACTAAACTGCATTCGATGGTGAGGTTCAAGTTCTTGGGATTGGAGGAGTGTGGAGTACCTCTCCATTGCCAATACTCGAAGGTTTCCTCTGAGAGTGACTGTACCTGTTTCAGTCTTATGTCTGGGTCAAATAGATCTATTTAAAATTATTTGTACTTGATAGGAATGTGTGCAAAAATATATATATCTTAAGAAACTACTATACAAAAAATGCAAATGTGAACGTACATTGAATGCGATATCCAAACTGCAAGTCATAAAATAAAGTTTATAAACTTGAACTTTATTCCCTAACACACACTCACAACAGGAATCTCGAGTTCTCATGGGCTACTTTGTTAAAGAATTTCTACTCTAACCAAACAACACAGAACAGATCTTTCAGGAAATACGGTAGGAATCGAAAACCAAAACCTCTTTGTCAACTATTTTCCATACATGAATGTAAAATGACGATCGACGATTTTCTGTTCTGTTCGGAAGCAAGCGCCAACAAGACGCTACCAACAACACACCCGATAATGCATTACTGGTAATCAAAATATATTTTGAAATGGTATCGAGGAACCAAGCATATTTTTTAAAACTAATTTGAAGGCGCTGAATTTTAAAATGACATTTCTTTTGCTTAGTTAACTTGCTGTACAGAAATACCTCCTTTTTGGAAAAAAACCAACATTTTTTTCATTTTTTTTCTGCATATATAATATTGACCAAAGCAATATTTCTCCAAGTAAAATCTTAGAAAATACTTAATTCATGTTTAAATCAACAAACCTTGGTCTGCTTATTGAGAAATATTATTTTTGCAACCACAATCAGACTCTAAGCCTTTAAAAATAACAATTGAATATACAAAGACTAAAGAGTTTTTTCACCAAATCATTTATTAAAATAACAGCAGAAATAAAACCTTCATGATCATAAGAACTATGGTAAACATTTTCTTTTTCTTGATTGCTTAACATGTTCAATGTTATTAAAGTTCGTTTTTATACTCCTGCAGTACTCAGTCATCATTTGTTTGTCCCACCGTCCTTTGTAGCATTCTTCTATTTTCATATCCAGATGGAATCGTTCTTCTTGTTTCTCTACCACATCACCTCAATTATCTGGAAATTTATCTTGATGGTTATGTTAAAACGAACCTTACTACTCATATTAGCGTCTATGTCCAGTGGACTTTTCAACAGCTTTTCCACTAATTCCTGGTATCTTTCGGTCCGGTGACTGCCCAAGAAGTTTAACACCATGTCAATAAAAACGATGACCAAGTTATTCACTGAATTAACAAATTCATCATCCTTAATGAGTTTTCTGATCTTATGGTGAAACTATTTTCATGATATTCATCATGTATAATGGGATAATATTGGGATGTCTTTAGTTGAAGTTTCTTTTCAACTGTGAAAAGAAAAGCTCTCAATGTGCTTTGTTTCCTTCCATAGTGAAAAGACAAAAGTGATGGGATAAATTTATGAATATCAAACAGAAGATTTTCGGGTTCATTTTTTTATGTCACCTTAATTATCAGTTTTAATAAGGTGTTTTACTGATAAAGTTTATCAGTTAATTTGAATTTTGGCGATAGATTGAAAAAAAAAATGGTACTTTTATTTTAAATTTTTTGATTAAAAAACTTTTTTCTTACAAAAATAGTTTATTTCAAGTTGCTGACATACATTGCTCGGCCTACCTGAAAACTGATGAGTTTCCACGACTTTTCTTAACTAAAGTTAGCGGTCTGCCAAGATCATAAATAGATATTTTTTTTCCAAAAATGAGTAATTACAGTACAATAAAAACGGTAGCTAATCATGAAAAACTAGAATCATTTTTTGTTTCTTGTTACCAAAAATCATGTTGACCAGTCTTATTTATCAATAATGCCATAGAACTATTTCATATTTCCTACTTAAAGAACTACTCATAAAAACAATCTCCATGTTGGTCATATGAACTTAAATCTATTACATCTAAGTATGAAATAACCCTAAACAAGTTGACATGTCGTTAAAATCTACCATATTAATAAATCATAAACATAATTAGTACTTGTTAGTAACAAAACTTTTCTTAGTTGGTCACGAAAGTTTTCTTAGATTGTTTACAGTACCTTCTGTTTCTAAGTGGTCACCTGTCTATGTACGTAGAAGGCGAAGTGCTTAACTTTGATAATCTTTCAGATACAAGTGCACTAGAAGTGATCCTATTTAAAATCATAAACTTAATTTTCATTTAATTAAATCCCTATTCTGAGTGCAATAAATATATATATATATATATATATATATATATATATATATATATATATATATATATATATATATCAGATTTAGTAACATTGCTTAAAACCGTTTGGACAAATTGAGTTTTAATCATACCTGCCTTTCCCGGCCCGTATATAATGAAAGTCGATCTTAATTTCTTTTTTATTAGAAGTTGTTTATTTGACTGTTTCATAACTTTTTACACTGGCAGCACACTTCAAAAATTACGAAAAAAGAAAAAAGGAAAAAAAAAAATTCTGCCCGTTTCTTAAGCATTATTTTTCAAGCCAGTATATATCGAATAAATATACTAGAGTATCATCGCATATACGAGGTGCATATGATAAGTTTCCAGACTATTTTTCGTATGGGCACTTTTATTGATAGTACACACATGAAATTCTAGTCCCCTTCGAAGTAATCTCCTCCGGCTGCAATGCACTTGTACCGTTCCAACAACTTCTGGAAGGCCCAAAGGAAGTCCTCTTGAGTAAGCGTGTCAATGGCCTTCGTCACAGCTTCTTTCATCTCCTCAATTGTCTCATAACGACAGATTCTGAGCTAAAGGAATAAGCAAAAGTCACAGGGAACAAGGTCTGGACGAACTGTCTTGATGCCCATCTTGGTCAAATAGTCTGTGACAAAGATGGAGTTTTGGACGGGTGTATTGTCCTGATGGAAATGCCACTGACCCGATTTGAAGATTGCTGGCCTCTTCTGACGGAATCTCTTCCTGAACTCCCTTAAAGCCTCAAAATAGTAACCCTAACCCTGTGGCCAATTAACTCTGTTCTACTGACTTCCTTACTCCTTCCAAACCTCTCATCATCCCTCACAGTCTCCCTGCCTTCCTTGAATCTCTTATGCCACTCAAAAACTCATGCTCAATTCATGCAAGATGGTCCAAAAGCAGTCTGAAGCCTTCCACACGTTTCTGTGGCATTTTTTCCAAGTTTAAAGCATAATTTTATTGCATATCCTTTTTCTAAAGTGTCCTCACGTCCAGATTGCATTTTTGAAATTCACCAGCTGTGACAATCAAGCTTTAGTAGGGTCTATTCCAGTTCCTGTTGTAGCTGTTCATTTGAACCTGAAATCATAAAAAAATGGTCCATCATCTCATAAGAAATATAGCAATAAGATACTGAATTATCAACGTCCATACGAAAAAAGTCTGGAAACTTATCGTATGCACCTCTTAATCCGGTACCATTTTTTGACTTTTATAGCAGAAAACTGTCGGCTTACAAGTTAGCCTCGGCCTAGCCTTGGCCAATTATTTACACGCACAAAGTTTGCATCTCACGGATGGATCGACCACATGGCGTTTTACATTCAAGGTCAAGTTATCGTGAGTAGAAGAGACAAAATGACAATTTCAGCTGCGTTGCATTTTAGTTTAAGTCTGTGTTGTTTGCTTAAGAACAGTTTCTTTACATTCAAAGTTTCATTTACCTTATTGAATTGAAGTAAGTATAAGATTTATTTATTTTATTTTGATTTGTCATTTTATTTTTGTGTAGATTGTTAATACACACTTTAGGGTCTGTGATCAATTATGCAAAAATGGTATTTAGTTATCTTGATCTTCTTGTAACTATGAATTTTAAGATTTTTATTTAACATTTTGAATCACAGTTTATAAAATATTTTCCCCTTTTAAGTTGAACATTTTTCACGTTAAGTTTTAAAAAAAAATGGCGCTTCATGAGGTTTAAATTTTCCGATAACAATTAATTATACATGTTTCTGATATTCATATTTTATTTTTTCATGAGTAATTTGTATTTTTATTTTAAACATTAAATTATTTTAGGTTAGTTTAAAGCAGCCTACAAATGTAATATTTTTGTATTACAAAATGGATGAAAACACATTAAAGAATGTTTTTACATACATTTAATGATTATTATAATTAAATTCTAAATATCTCATTAAATATTTTTATAATACAAAAACGCTGTAAGTGTGAACGAAATTAATCAGTCATTTTTCCTGAATCTGGTAAAGTTTTTAAAAAGTATGGTAAGATGTTAGCTTAAAATTTTTCAGTTGAAGTTTAAATTCAATTTTTTTCTATTAAGTTTATTCAATCTTCTTGGGGGAAAAAGGCAAACATTAAAGCTTCAAAAACCAATTCTTTTTAAACATTGTATATTTGTTTCGAAGAGTTAAAGGTATGATTCTTTTTTTACCAAATTTTATTTTTGTTATAGAGTGAACTAAGGAGAAAAATGACATTAACAAACGATATCATATAAAGACACTGACTATTTTTTAACAGACGAACATCTTTTCGAAGACGTATTTTTCAACTTGTTCTTATACTTTCGAATAGATTAAAAGTAAATTACCATTTCACAAAGTTAGTTTCGTATTTTTCTCTATTCTTGTTGATATTCATAATGAACGAATGCCGTTATAGAATCATTTTTATTTGTTGTGTCTTTCTTAAAGATAAAATAAACAAATATTAAAGTTTAGTCTATTTCCTTTTAATTTTCTGTCGAAGCGTAAAATAGTCCCAAATGCCATATTCCTATTTAAAAATTAATTTTAAAATCCATTTTGGCATAATGTTTAGAGTATTCGCCAATGGCCCAGGAGACCTGGATTCAATCCCAGGACGAGTCATATCAAAGACTCTAAAAATGGTACTTGACGCCTCCTTGCTAAACACTCAGCAATATAAGGTACGTATCGAGGGTAAAGTGGAGCAATCCAAGGAAAGGAGTAGCGCCCTCCCCTACACCTTGGTTTTATAGCTATCAAAAAGGGAAACTTCGGGTTACCCTCGACTACGGTCGCTAACTTTCCTTTTTACTATAACATCGTATAATAAAATTTGATATTTTTAATTCTAACGAAATGTTACTCAGTCATTTATTTTGGTTTTTCTAAAGCAAATATTCATTTACGTAAGTTGAGACTGAAACTAATTTTTGACTCAAAGAAGCCGAGATTTAAGAGAATTGTCCCACCACGAGTCATTGCCTAAAAAAAGTCCAAACCATCTCTACTTGCAATTCTCCTTGCGGGGCACAAGGCAAAAAACTCTATGCCACTTTAAATTCAGAATGAGGTGTTGCCAGGTGGGCAGCACTATGGAAGAGAGCAAGGCAACAGCTAATTCTATGTTGACAAGTGCGAGAAATTTAAATACTTAATTAACTTGATAATTGATTAAAGGTGATGTAATATTTCGCAAACCTTCGTTCACTATATATCCCAAAACCAATATTCAAAACTTAAAAAATCAATTTAAAGAGTGGATTCTAAGGTTTAAGGCAGCTCTTAAAATTTCTGTTTTTAATTTTCCTAGTGTCGGGGAGGGTAGGAAAAGTTAGGATTAAGAGTATGATTAATTAGACCCTTAAATTGAAGCAGTACGATAAATAAATGTACTTAAGGCGCGTAATCTATCATTTCAGATATTACCTTGTTTCTATCGCCAGAAGTGTTGCATCTTTGCTTGCAAAAGAAATTACGGAAGCCAGCCCGACGAAACTGTGTATGATATGAATAAGATATCAGTTAATCGTTTTCCAGAAGAGAGAGAGAGAGAGAGAGAGAGAGAGAGAGAGAGAGAGAGAATCAGTACAAATGCCAAATTGAATGTTACAAACAATACAGTTATTTGTCAAGTATATTGGTCTTCATATTTTGATACCGGCTGTGGTGTTTAGGGGTCAAAAGGAAGACACACAGACAAGAGAAATAAGTTAAAACATATATATATTACAATAACAGAACAAATATACAGAATACAAATGTTATACAACAGTTAGGAATGTCCTTCCAGTACTGACAGGCAGCTGGGAGGTTATCAGTATTTATCGCACGTCCAACCAACTGGACAAGTGTGGCACAATGCCTTCTTTTGGTGAGTCCCAGTGCAAGGCCGCAGCCCAGACATGCCCGGCATTCCCAAAAATGCCTTGGGCCCCGTCGGCATTCCCCTAAAAAGAAGTGCCTCAGGCGCCAGGCGATAATCCTAGCCCCCCCAAAGAAGGTCAGAGCCTGGGTGGACGACCCTCAGAGGCTCGAGGATGCCGTTTAAGGCGAACCTCAACCGACTGTCACTGGAACCAGGACACACGCGACCAGATCCGCGCACCGATAAAACTCTCGACCAAATTGTGTCCCAGCCCAACGCCTCGCAGAGAGTAGTGAATATGCTCCACTCTTCTTGAAGGTGATATTTGTCTCTGCCTCCCACCAGATAGGACTTGATACAAGGTCAATGACTCAAAGATCGATTTTAGTGGGGATTAGCGAATGGGAAGAATGGGCATGAGCCAAGGAGCGAGCCCTGCTTAACTTTGCTTGTCATCGGCCCACTTGGGACCTGATGAGCCAAACATGGTGCCAGCGAGGCCCAGTGCTATACAAAGGTGACCAAGGTGTCAATGCTACAGCTCACTCACTCGAAGGCGGCCCAGCTGAAGCCGGGGGCCTTTCGGCCTCAAGTCTGCCATTGAGCATTGATCGTCCCGCACGGATACCAGATAGTCCGCTGAAAAGTCTCTGCATGAAGCAGTGGCTCATTGAGCATCCTTGATGTGAGGAAATATCCTCACTCTGCTTAGAGGTTTTCGGTATTTGTCTTCCATCCCACCAACTGGACGAGTATGGCACAATGCCTTTTTTAGGTAGGTTCGAAGGCAGAGCCGTAGCCCAGATACGCCCGGCTTTCCTGAAAATGCCTCTGTTTCCGTCAGCATTCCCCTAAAAAGGGGCCTCTCAGGTGCCAGGGGATGAACCTAGCCCCTCCAAGGAGGGTTAGAACCTGGCGGTAACAGCCCTCTGAGGCTCAAGGATGCCGGTCAAGTCGAACCTCGATCTACTGCCACTGGAACCAGGACTCACCCGACCAGATCCGCGCACCGATAAAACGCGGCCGACCGAAGTGCATCCAAGCCCAGCCCCTCCTAGAGAGTAGTTCATACGCATTACTCTGCTTTATTCCTGCGTATGATACACAGAAGGCACAAGGCCTTGAAGTTTTTTGGGGAGGGGAAGGGAGCGGTCATTCTTTTCTATATAAACTAAGGAGACCTAGCTAGCCACATTCGCCGACCCATTCAACAATACAATAAATAACCTTTCATCCATCGCCTTTTGCGCTACAATCACCAAAATACCACATTTGCTCTATGAAGAGGTCCTACTTAAAATCCCGAGATTGATGAATGGTTTTATTTACAAGCATGAATGTGATGGGAATGGGAGAAAAAACCCCGAACATACGCATTACTCTGCTTGGAGTGTCAAATAGAGTCGGTATATATTGAGGAGGAATAGTCCATTATCATGTAGGTTGGTACCATAACAATACCATAGAAATTTATGGAAAATGCGCCAAGAAAATCCAGAATCTGTATAGCTTAGAGGGAAATAAAAAAAAACCCTCTGCGGGTTCAATGGAATATGAAAAAAAAACCAGTACTGCTCGAAATCAAAATCGTGATGAAATAAATGCTTTTTTTGAATTAGATAAGATTAACTTAGCAAATTTGAAAGAAAGTCAAATCAATAACCAAAAAGTCGTTATGTGTTCAGTCGTAGCATTTTTTTATGAAAATATTTTAACTGTTCATTCATCAAACTTATCAATGGTATCTGTTTTTTTTATGTTGGGAATTTATAAAAATTTGCAATTTCAAACTCTTCAGACTTAAGTGTTATAAGATAAGCTTGTCCAAAAGCCATATAAATACAGTTCCTACGTATTCGAAGAAATTATCCAATATTTAGATTCTGTTACTTTTCATCGCAAGAAGTATATTTTGAATCAGCACTTTTCAGCACTTTTCACTAAAATAATTGGGTTGAATTACAGTTCATACATAGTAATACGTTCTTTTGAGTATTATGTGACATCACGGTCACCTTATATTCGATTAAGACTTTTCCGTGGCCATCATCAACAGCAGGACAGCTTCAAAAGTTTAGAAAATTAATAAAAAAATCTTTTTTGCTATCTGTATTTAATACTCTTAATTCCATTCAAAAATATTTATAATCCTCCATGATGAAGTATATATCAAGGAAATGTCATTCTTTCATGGCAAAACGATATTTGGGAAATCTATTGACAATCCATCACTACTTGTTCAAAAACTGCTTGATATAATGTTTATGTTCGAATAGAAGCCTGAATAGAAGTCCAAAATTCCTCACAAAATTGATTTCAATTTCAAAAATAAACATCAGCATTTTCATTTTAACAAAGAGATCGTGTCAATGACCTTCGTCACAGCCTCTTTCATCTCCGCAATTGTCTCATAACGACAGCCTCTAAGGTTTTCCTTGAGCTTAGGAAATAAGCAAAAGACACAGGCAACAAGGTCTGGACAATAGGGAGGGTGAGGAACTGTTTTGATGCCCATTTTGGTCAAATAGTCTGTGCCAAGGATGGGGTTGTGGATTGGTGCATTGTTCTGGTGGAAATGCTACTGACCCGATTTGAAAATTGCTGGCCCCTTCCCTAGGAATCTCTTGCTGAACTTCCTTAAAATCTCAACATAGTAACCCTAACCCTAACCGTTTGGCCAATCAACTCTGGTGTATTGACTTCCTTACTCCTCCCACACCTATCATTCTCCCTCACAGACTCCTAGCCTTCCTTGAATCTCTTAGGCCACTCAAATACTGATGCTCGATTCATGCAAGATGGTCCAAAAACAGTCTGAAGCATTCCATACGTTTCTGTGATATTTTTTCTACTTTTAAAATAGAATTTTATGGCATATCGTTCTTCTAAAATGTCTGATTGCATTTTTGAAATTCACCAGCTGTAACAATCAGGCTTTAGTAGGGTGTATTCCAATAGCTGCTGTAGCTGTTCATTTAAACCTGAAATACTAAAAATCGGTCAGTCATCTTATTAGATGAATAGCAATAACATAGTGAATTTTTAAGAGTCTACGCCAATTTTAAATGCCCATACGAAAAAAGTCTGTAAACTTATTGTATGCTCCTCGTACTTTTTGATTATACTTATTTGTTGAAAACTATTTGTAATTCTTTAATCACAGAAAAGATTGGAGAACTATTATTTGATGTAAATAGAAAAAACGATTTTTGAAATGAGCACATCTGTAAGAGTTAAATCGTTTTGAGACGAGTTAAGATTTCAGATTTAAAGGAAATTTACATTGCTCCACAGCCCATAGAAAAAATGTTTCAACTTGTTCCAAATTATTTTCAGAAAAAGCATATTATGCACTTTTTATTCATTCCGGAAAAAGAGCAAATAAGAATTGTATTTGTCGCTGCCTCCCAGACAGGACTTGACTCAAGGTCAAATGCCCGCAGGCCGATTAAAGTGGAAATAAAGGGGAGGGGAATGTCGGGAACGAGCTGAGACTCGAACCCTACTGGCCTGTGCTGCTCATCGACCCACTAAGTGCAATGTGGGTCTAATGAGGCAAGCAGTTTCACGAATCCAAATCTGGATCCGGGCACGTATGCCGGGTTATACCTTAAACTAGACAACAAGGTCTAGTGCTATACATAAGGGACAAAGGTTGTAGCTAGCCCACCTGAAGGTGGCCCAACTGAAGTTGGGGGCTTTTCGGCCTCGAATCTGCCATTGAGCAAAAGAGCAAATAAGAATGATACTGCTCCATTAATAAGCAAGGTTTTATGGTGGAAAATTCTGAATATTAAGACCCTTCAAATTGATTGACTACACAATGACCATTTACCAGCTGAAATCAAAACTTCAAATGAATTTAAATTTGATAAAATGACTTAATATGGTTGGCAGTTAAAGTAATTGTACGAAACAATACACCAAGCTGTAGTCGTTATCGCCGTTGGAAATGAACACGGCGATACGAGTTCAAATCCTGGACGAGACTGATTGCATTTCACATAGCACTAATACCCTTGGGAAAGGTATGAATCCAATAATTCCCCCTCCAGCTATGGGTAAATAGTAGGACAGACTAGGTTCTTCAGCCATGGTTAAGCAACTAGTCTAGGAGAAGGAAAACTCTGAATTCAAACCTGTTAAACTCCGCTTAAAAATTGACCTTGTGTCATATCCTGTCCGAGTGGAGGGGTTGGTAAATAGTACCAAGCTCACTGCTACAACCATACACAATACTTACAATGAAATTGTCAGTCTATGCTGTCACTTTTTAGCTACAAGCTATAAATATGAGCTATCTGGGCAATTTATTGAGAAGCTGAATATTAAGCAGATATTTCTACTTTTAAATACAAGTGTAAATATTGATGCTTTTGACGTTAACCCTGGTCAATAATGTACATCTTTTCATTATAAACACTGTGAGGTACGTTCGGAAATATGTGACAATAGGAAAAATTTAGTACAATCTCTTTCTGATAAAAGAAAAATGCCCCACGTACATAACTGAATGTATTACAAGAAATGATAATGAATCCAATGAATCGGCAACCCATTTTTATTATGAAATCTATGGAAAATATCCCAGTTCAATTGACCATGGAAAACTAAATGTTCCTTTTGACCACACTTGGCAATGGTTATTTTTTGTTTCATCCTTTTCCATACAACAAAAGAAAAGGTGGGTTATAAATCATTTTATCTTTATTTCTTAGTTTAATTTTCACATGGAGAGAAAGAATGCTCATATTTTTGTAAATATAGTTTTGAAAAACTTTTGCAAAGATTATACACCCAGATCCAAACAAAAAATTGGCTTTTAAAGGTTTTGAAACTTTCTTTGAATGATTTTATTCTATCTGTCTGTATTTTTACGATTGTTTGTCAGATGCGCATTTCAGTTGATACCCTACAGTCTTTTTCATGTATTGCTTGTTCTGTCCGGTAATTTGAATGAAAAGTTAAACTGTACTCTTCATTCTTCCCTGGAGTAGATTGAATAAGGGGTTCAGAGAAACCTGTTGATAGTATGAATGGTTCTGTTGCAGCATTTTTTGGATAATATTTTTGACAAGAAATTTTATATACGTTTTTGTTTTGTTTAATATTTACCGCTGTCCATAAAGTTTCCAGACTTTTTTCATGTGGGCACTTTTATTGATAGAACACACATGAAAGTCTATTCCTCTTCGAAGTAATCTCCTCCAGCTGAAATGCACTTGTAGCGTTCCGACAACTTCTGGAAGGCCCGATGGAAGTCCTCTTGTGTGAGCGTGTCAATGACCATCGTCACAGCCTCTTTCATCTCCTCAATTGTCTTAGAACGGCAACCTCAGAGCTTAGGGAATAAGCAAAAGTCACTGGGAGCAAGGTCTGGACTATAGGGACGGTGAGGAACTGTCTTGATGCCCATCTTGGTCAAATAGTCTGTGACAACGATGGAGTTGTGGACTGGTGGATTGTTCTGGTGGAAATTTCACTGACCCGATTTGAAGACTGCTAGCCTCTTCCTAAGGAATCTCTTCTTGAACTCCCTTAAAACCTCAATATAGTAACCCTAACCCTAACCCTTTGGACAATCAACTGTGGTGTATTGACTTCCTTACTCCTCCCACACCTCTCATCGTCCCTCACAGACTCCCTGCCTTCCTTGTGTCTCTTATCCCACTCAAAAACTGAGGCTCGATTCATGCAAGGTGGTTGAAAAATAGTCTGAAGCATTCCATTCGTTTCTGTGGCATTTTTTCCAAGTTTAAAACATACTTTTATTGCATATCGTTCTTCTAAAATGTCAGATTGCATTTTTGAAATTGACCAGCTGTGACAATCAGGCTTTAGTAGAGTGTATTCCAATTGCTGCTGTAGCTGTTCATTTGAGCCTGAAATTCAAAAAATTGGCCAGTCATCTCATAAGATGTATAGCAATAATATAGTGAATTTTCAAGAGTCTATGCCAATTTTACATGCTTGCACAAAAAAGTCTGGAAACTTATTGAATGTTTTCATTTATTTAACTTTCAGTACATCCTATTAGCCTCGAGTGTGAGTCAAAATCTTATTCTAAGAAATTTAAAAAATAATCAAGTTAATTTTCTTTGAAAATTTTTGAAAATCAAGCAACTTTCAATAGGCCTCCAGCTGTGGATTTTAGTTGCAGGAAGAGCAGGCCTGGAGTACAGTACACCATATGTCATCATCAACTTCATCATGTCGTGCCGCTAGCACGGATATCCCTGACCCTCTCTCGCCACTTCTCCCTATCGCTCATCGACTCTGGTTGGTCTTCAGGGCTACATCACGTATTCTCACATAGCTGCTGTATGTATGTTCGAGCTAGTCGTCCTGCTTTTGCTCGGCCATATGTGGGGGTCCATAGGAGTACCTCACTTATGAGCTCGTCCCTGCTTCTCCAGCAGTGTCCTGCATGTCTGGTTCGTCTAACTTGGATAGTTTTCGTGATGGGAGGCAGGTGGCCGTATAGTTGGTGCCTTGTAGGGTGTTGCCGCCAGGACTCGTTCAATATTGTTCGCAACATTCTTGTGTAATTGCCGTCTAACTTCTTCTCCAGCCGTTTTGTTAGTGTCTAAGTAGTGCATCCATACAGCAGTATCGACACGACCGTTGCCGGGAAAAAACTGCGTTTTATTTTATCGGTCAGGTTTGACTTCCATATAATCGATAACTTATTGATTGCTGTCCATGCCTTCGTTAGCCGCGTGTCGATGTCTTTTTCGATTGATGAGACACTGTTTCCTAGGTAGGTGAATTTGTCTACCAGTTTCAGAGAGGTTCTCTCTAGTGTGGAAATGTCGCCTGTTTGATTAAACCCCCAAATAATTGGCTAAAATTTACTTCTCAGGAATATGCATGAGACGCGAGTATATACGGTAATTCAAAATGTATATCATCATCATCATGACGTGCGGCTAGCACAGATATCCCGGACCCTCTCTCTCCACGTCTCCCTATCATTTATCGCCTTCGGCAGGTCTTCGGGGTTACATCCCGTATCATCACATAGTTGCTGTTTGAATGTTCGAGCTGGTCATCCTGCTTTTGATTGGCCATATGCGGGGGTCCACAGGAGCACATCACTTACGATCTCGTCTTTGCTTCTCCAGCAGTGTCCGGCATGTCTGGTTCGTCTAGCTTGTATAGTTTTCGTGATAGGTGGTAGGTGGCCGTACAGTTGGCGCCGTGTGGGGTGTTGCTGCCAGGACCTGTTCAATATTGCTCGCAACATTCTTGTATATAAAAAGAAATAATTCGATAAGAAGGTTTGTTAATAAGTATTAAAAAGAGTGTTAAATAGATATTCTCTGTTGCAGAGCTTGGAGCAGGCAGCAAGAGTCATTGGTTTCTACAGGAACTCAGATAAAAAAAAAAGTGTTAATGCGCTTTAATCAAGCTGGTGCCACTGCTTTATTTAATTGCACGCATATGGAATTAGTAGACCAGTTCGTACCTCGGTAGCAACATCTCATCTACTGAAAGTGATGTTAACATACGCATAGGTTAAGCGTTGACTGCTACCGACAGGTTATCGACCAAATGAAAATCTGATCTTTCTGATAAAATAAAACAGAAATTCTTCCAAGCCATAGCTGCGTCAATTCAATTCACCATATGAACTCTAACGAAATGCTCGGTGAAAAAAAAAACTATATGGGACCTACGTAAGGATGGTGCGTACTGTTTTCAACAATTACTTCAAGCAGCAGCATTCACAACATCAGTTGTACGTCTATTTACCTCCCATATAGCATATCATCCAGGAAAAGTGAGACATGCAGACCAAAACTGATGAAGTTAGGACGAACTTATAACCGACATTTTAAAGTGTCATGGCGTTGTGACAATCTCTGAACTACCAAACAAAGAGCTGAGATAATTAATTTTTATAGACTAATCATTTTTTTTTAATAATTGGCTGACTAACTAGTTTAAGTTTCCTTTCACGAGGTATGTACTATTAAATTTCACAGTTTTATTCTATATTAATTGTTTTACAGGCATATAAAAACGTTGCCGTAACCAAATTACTAGTCTGGAAAAGACGTTTTGAATTCAATTTCTATGAAGATCTTTTCATTCATAACCTGTGCCATTTGACATAGTTCAAATCAAGTTGATTAACAATTAAATGTCCAGGTTTACGCAACATACTTTTATGTTCATACTGTTCAATAGATTTAAGAATGACTGTTCAGGAGAATTGTTGAGATTATATGAAATAAATAAATTAGAAAAGGAAACAAACGAAGTGAATAATAATGCGAAATATTTTGGACATGTCAGCAAAAATTATGAATAAATAAATAGATCAATAAATAAATGGATAAGTAGACGTTTTTGAGGGGAAAAAGATGTGAAATTGTTTGTTTGAATCGCTGAAATAATGAATTAAAGAACTACCACCTCTCAGACTTTGTTGTAAGTTGCTATGCTTGAAGTGTGTCACAAAAATAAACCTAAATTTTTAAAAAATTGAGTTTAACTAGGGGAACGAGGACGAATTAGAGTATTGTAAGCAATATGCTCTCTGATTGGGCGAAAGATTAACTGTTTTAAGAGAGAGAGAGAGAGAGAGAGAGAGAGTATAGCTTTTCGTTAGCTTTTCGTAAATTATAGTATATATGGAAATCAGACCTGACCGATAAAATGAAACGCAGTTTCTTCCAGGCAGCGGTCGTATCGATACTGCTGTATGGATGCACTACTTGGACGCTAACTAAACGGTTGGAAAAGAAGCTAGACGGCAATTACACAAGAATGCTGCGAGCAATATTGAACAAGTCCTGGAGGCAACACCCCGCAACGTACCAACTATACGGCCTCCCATCACGAAAACTATCCAAGTTAGACGAACTAGACATGCAGGACACTGCTGGAGAAGCAAGATCAAGCTCATAAGTGATGTACTCCTATGGACCCCCACATATGACCGGGCAAAATCAGGACGACCAGCTCGAACATACATACAGCAGTTATGAGAGGATACGACATGTAGCCCTGAAGACCTGCCAGAGGCGATGAACGACACGGAAAAGTGGCGAGAGAGGGTCATGGATATCCGTGCTAGCGGTACAATATGATATATATATATATATATATATATATATATATATATATATATATATATATATATGGTGTTTTTGGCCAGGAATCGTTCATTTAAGCATGTTTGATTAAATAATAAAGACACATTTTGTCTATATAATTTTATTGATATCCATTCAAGTTTTCTGATAAGTTTCTTGGTTTCAGATTGAAATTGGTGGACAAATTTACCGAAATTGTCCCGATTGCTTTCGGACCTTTCAAAAGTCATTATCAGGGATTGCTTACATGTATAAAGAGTATTCTTTAAAGAGCTTTTGAAATCTTTTAGGTTTTTATAACATAAGAAAAATTACGTAAACGCAGAGTTGGATAAAACTGAGATGCTGATGAATTAAAAAAAAAACAGACAGCTATCAACGGAAAAAGAATATTATAAAGAAATATGGAATATATATAAAAAAAAAAAAACAACAAAAAAAGTCATTTCAAAACATTGTCGCTTTTTTCGAAATTAATTCTTTGACTAAATTTATTTTTTTATATGTATGGTTTCTAGGATTTGTAGCGGTAGCTTATTAATTTCGTGTGCTATTATAGAGGTGTTTTTATCTAGAATTTTTCAAAATTTGGATTTGGGAAGAGAATGGATTTTAAGTTATACGTCTATGGAGCAACAACTACAAATCCTAGAAGCCTTACATATAAGAATTAAAAAAAATCAATTGTATCTATTTTGAAAATAGCAAAAATATTTTGAATTGCGTTTTTTTTTTTTTTTTTTAATATTTCATATTCCTTGATAATATTCTATTTCCGTTGATAGCGTTCTGTTTTTTAAATTAACCAGCATCTCAGTTTTATCCGAGTCTGTGTTTACGTAATTTTTTTATGTAATGAAAACCTAAAAGCTTTCAAAAACTCTTTAAGAAACACTCTTTATACATGCAAGTAACCGCTGATGATGGCCTATGAAAGGTCCGAAAGCGCTCGGGGCAATTTTGGTAAATTCATCCACCAATTCCAACCTAAAATCAAGACACTTATCAGGAAACTTGAAAGGAACTTAATAAAATTCTGAAGACTAAATGTGTCTTTATTATTTAATCAAACATCCTTAAATATATATATATATATATATATATATATATATATATATATATATATATATATATAGGTATTATTCGGTCCAGTTAAACCAGAGTTGGGAGTAATTCCTTCAGGACAAGAAAATCATTCAGGAGCTGAACATTTAAAGTAATCTAGTTTGCAATTTATTTATAAATAAATTGCAAACTAGATTAATTAATCCCTCTAAAACAGAGTTAGGTAAGATTTCTAAAAATATAATTCAAAATATTGTTACGAATGTGAGAGAGGCAAGCCATAGTAATCTTTGGAGAAACTCTTTTGATACCATTGAATGGTTTAGGAAGATAAAAAACAAAAGTAAAGCTAGCTTTATACAATTTGACATCATTGACTTTTATCCGTCTATATCTAAAAAAAATCCTAATAGATAGTAAACGCAAGAGAATATATAGATATAACTAATATATAGATATAACTAAGGAAAAATATTACATAATATTAGCGTGTAGAAAAACTGTCTTAGGAAATAATGGAACCACATGGATAAAAAGTGGACCTATGAATTTTGATGTACCTATGGGGGGATACGACTCTTCCCAAATAGCAGACCTTGTGGGTCTATATATATTGCATGTATTAAATAGAATTATCAATTCAGTTCAAGTAGGTCTTTATTGAGATGATGGTATAATGTATATCCCGAATACCGATGACCCAAATAGCTTTAGTATACAGAAGAAGATTATAAGAGCCTTTAAACTCTTAGGTTTTAAAATAGAAATATAATCAAACAATAAGATAGTCAATTTCCTGGATGTGACCCTTGACCTTTCTAACAACACTTATAAACCTTTTATAAAAATGGATCAGTCCCCTTCATATATCAACATAAATTCAAACCACCCTAAAGCTAGAATTAAACAAGTTCCAAAAGCTGTAAATCTAAGAATAAGAAATCTATCAGTAACTGAAGAAATATTCCGAAAAGGTAGTAAAATGTATATTGATGCACTAAAAAGGAGCGGGTATAAAGAAAACTTTACCTATAAAGAAGAGAAGGTGCCTAATGGTAATAATAATAAAGAAAGAAAGAAGGAAAATAGACGTAAAAATAGAAAAAGGAAAATAATATGGTTCAACCCCCGTTCTGTAGGCTAACTAATATAAATATAGGAAAATATATTTTGAAACTAGTAGATAAACATTTTAAACACGGAAATAAACTTCATAAAATATTTAACAGAAAAACGTTAAAAATAAGTTACTCTTGCACGAAAAATATTTTTCAAATAATTAATAGCCATAATAAAAATATATCTAAAGATTTTCAGGATCAAATAAATAATAGAAATAATAATGATAATAATAATAATAATAATAATAATAATAACAGTATAAAAAAAGAATGTAATTGTAAATCCCGAGACAATTGTTCTATGAATGGACTATGTAATTTAAACAATGTAATATACCAAGCTATAATTTACCCTAAAGAGAATATTACAGATAAAAAAAACTTATATCGGGTTAACATCCACTAAATGGAAGGAGAGGTATTCAAGCCATAAATTTACATTCTCCCACGAACACCTAAAACACCATACGGCACTATCGAAACAATTCTGGTGTTTAAAAAACAAAGGGTTAACCCCTGAGATAGAATGGTCTATTTTGAAAATATCAAATACTCCAAATAGTTTTGACGGTAGATGCAATTTGTGCCTGAAAATACATATTTTAATACATAAATGGCCTGATAAGTTATTAAATAAGAGAAGTGAATTAATAGCTAGATGTAGACATAAGACTAAATTTAAACTATAGACTAAAAATTTAAAAACATAGAAATAAATAGTGAAACCGGGAAAAAAAACGTATCCAATATACGCACGAGGAAAAAATAGGTAGCTAAATAAATGGTATCGAAATTAATATAAGCATTAATATTTCTCTTAAAAGTTAATTATCGAACTTAACATGAAAAGAAAATAAATTAAACAAATAAATAAAAAAGTTAAATTACCGTAATTATAACTGACGGAAGAAATTTGAAAATAAAATAAATAGGTAAAAAAACGGAAATTCAATAAAACGAGGAGGTAACTCCTTAATCTCTTCTCCCTCCCCCTCCACCCTACGTGTCTATTCTGTTTTATTTATCCATTGGATCTGAAGAAGTCCTGTTATATTTTTCTTCGTGTTTTTGGTTTACACCAGACAATAGTCCAAATACTCTAAATGATAAAGCTTAGTCTAGATGTTGCCGAAAGCCAGAAGTTTGGCTCGTCTAGATAAAATCGAACTCTGCTTGATAAACATTGCACCATGTGTTTCTCCATATTCAATAAAAAGCGTAACTTAGCAGCGATACGAGACCGGCTGTTTGATAGGATTCAATTTTCAGTAATAAAGATCAGCATGTAAGTTTGGTAGAACTTACTCCCTGGTCTCATAATCTGGATTGCGCGTGAGGGCGTTACTCATGGACAGGAATACTCAGGTGCAGCCAAATACTCTCTCGGTCTACAATTGACTTGAATTTTCTTTCTCCGACACCAGTTTGCAAGCCAAGTTTAAAGAGATCAATCTGCCCAAAATTTCCCTATAACTGGAAGGAGAGTCGTTGGATTCAGGAGTATTAGCGCTATGTTAAATGCAGACACCTTCGTCCAGGATTTGAACTCAGGTGGCCGAGTTCACTTCTTACGACGACAAACTTTAAGACATGTGCGCCTAAAGTAATAAAGACTATCGAAAATTGTCGGTTTAAAGTATGTTGAGGTCCATAGTTGAGGAAAGGGGGAAAAAAAAGATTTGTCTTATTAGGATTCTGCAATTAATCGAACTATTTCTTATTTGTTAAGTCTAATTTGTTTGCACATTCGTTACAGATGGACAACATTAATTACTACAGAACAACAACGACAACGACATGTTTGATAATTTGATGAGTTCTGGAAATCAGTGCGCCGTCTGACCTACTTTTTAATGTGGCTTCTTGATTTCGTATTGGAATTTGCACGGACAAGGAAATTAACTCTGTCTCAATTGAAATTCATCGATTGGCTTTTCAAATGTTCTAACGGTATGCCTATCATAGAATGGCATCAGTCATAAAGCTTTGTATTAAGGCAGGAAAGAAATTCCGGCTATTTTTGGCCGAGACAAAAATTGACGCATAATAATGACCTGTAAAATAAAAATCGACGCACGATAAAGAACAAAAAAAACAAAAAAAAGAAAAGAGAAAGAGAAAAACATATAACACGTGAAAAATAATTCTTGAAAAAAAAATAAACAAATGAGATCAAAGAAGAATGAAAAAATAAATGAGAAATGAGCCTTAAAATCTTGACTGTTGATAGGAAAATGGAAGAAAACTAAAGATTCCTCGAAATTCAATTAACAGAATATAAAGAAATAACAAATCGCTATTTTCATGAATCCTAGTAGACAATCTAAGAACATTCTGTGACAGTGGTTCACGATAATATTGATGCTTCTATTTATAAAGAAGTAAAAAATTCTTGGAGACGTTCATAGCGTAACGTTTATCACTATGGGAAGCGGACTCGTCTACCCGAATGAGGCTGTTTGCATTTCACATAACTTTTAGGGAAGATATAAATCCCATTAATCTCCTTCCAGGTATATTTTAACTGTAGAGCAGACTGAACTCTATAACCTTGATATGGCAATCGGTCTAGTAGAAAGAAGCTCATCTGAACCATTTGTAGACTTGGATAAGGATGGGCTTTTAGGTAATTCAAGCTCAAGATACTCCAAATGCCAAGCTTTAACTTTGTTAACATGCTAAACTGATTGGTTGAAATAGAACTAGTTTACATTTAACTGTGTGTAAACAAAATAAAGGTATTTAAACCAATGACTAAGAGTGTGTAAACAAAAGACTGTACTTATTCTAAACTGAATTGTTTGAAATCAACTGAAACCATTTGATTATGTGCAAAAAATAAAAACCCTGCTCAGGTTTATTTTAAAAAGTTTATCTTCAAATGTGTTTAGAAATCATATATTCAATGTATGTATGAAAAGGATTTGGCATCAAATGACCTACAAGGGTTGGTTTGCCATAAAACTAAACCAAACAGTAATTACGATTCCGGATGAAAGTGGATCTAGGAATTGTCATTAACGGTTAAAAAACTGTTGAAATAATTCACAAGTCTATGAATAGTTAAATGAAGGAAAGAAGGTAATTTATTACGATATTTGTTTGAAAATTCTTTCTTTTTAAGTTAAAAAAAAACTTGATTAGAGCCACTTCAACCGTGAGGCAGTTAATAAACGCAGAGGAAGTTTATTAGATTAAAAGTAAACGGCCAGTTTAGGCTGTGTGGAAAGATCTTACGGAGGAAGAAAAAAAGTTTTACGAAGAGATAGACGGGGTGAAGATTTTGAAGACTTATAGGAAATGCCGAAACGGGAAGATAACTCGAAGTGGGAGTTATTATGTTGAAAAAAAGAAGAATATAGGTATCATTGGGTTTTTTTTTGTTGTCCCGGAATGAAAAAAAATTCTTAGGTATTTAATGTTTATTAATTTATTCATTTATTTTTGTTTGTTTGAAAAACAGAATCGTCTACCCTAAGAATTGAAGACTGAGAACGTTTTCCTCCCGGAAAATAAAATATTTTCTTTGAATAAGGAACGACTTTTGTAGTTAACGTTTATTTTTATGTTTTATGTTGAAATAAACTATTTAATGAAATCCTTATTTCAACTTATTTAGTCTTCTCAATTTTTGTTGTTGAGTTTTTATACTCGTTAAAACTGAACTTTTTTTTTTTTAATGAATTACGTCTTTCTAATTTATATAGTATTTTCGTGAATATTTTTTTTGACTAAACAACGACTGATTTGCTGCATTTTACCACCTGTGCAATGATAAAAACATGAAAAATGTTTTTAAAATTTTTTAAATCTCAAGTTTAAGCTAAAACACTTCTTCATGACTTCACCTCTTCTCCTTCAGCATATACGTAAATAGTAAGACAGGCTGGGTTCTCAAGCCTTAATTAAGTAACTTGTCAAGGAAAACTAAGAAATCAAACCAGCAGAACTCCGTTTAAGAAACCTTGTATAATATCCTGGCCGTAATGGGAGGGTTGGGAAAATACACGCATCAAATAATATCGAACCTGAATTAATCTCAGTTTGATGACAAAAAACTCCAAGTCATCAAGCGATGACGACATGATGAGAATATCACTTGAGAAGAATATTTGTTGAATATGGCTAGGTAGAGTTTAATGCCACTGTATTTGGAGAGAAGTCTGTAAAGACAAAGTAAAATATAGTATTGATTTCATTTTTATTGACTTAGTCAAATTTACGGCAGATTCAATAAATGAAATAATTAGTTTATGCATCTAGCAACTGAAAATGAATTGAGAAATGATTGCACGAAATATTACGTCAATCAATGACAGGATAAAAATCTTACGAAGAATATTAGACTTTAGCTTTTTTATTGCAGGTCAAAAATTTCTTCTTTCTCGAAATAACGTTTTATTTTATGTTTTTTTTTCACCACCATTAATTTTGAAATATTCTTTTTTTTAAAGAAACCTATTACTAGTCATTATCACGCCAAATGAAAAAGATATTTTCGTCTGAACACAAATTTGGAGAAGAAGAAGAAGAAGAAGAAGAAGAAGAAGAAGAAGAAGAAGAAGAAGAAGAAGAAGAAGAAGAAGAAGAAGAAGAAGAAGAAGAAGAAGAAGAAGAAGAAGAAGAAGAAGAAGAAGAAGAAGAAGAAGAAGAAGAAGAAGAAGAAGAAGAAGAAGAAGAAGAAGAAGAAGAAGAAGAAGAAGAAGAAGAAGAAGAAGAAGAAGAAGAAGAAGAAGAAGAAGAAGAAGAAGAAGAAGAAGAAGAAGAAGAAGAAGAAGAAGAAGAAGAAGAAGAAGAAGAAGAAGAAGAAGAAGAAGAAGAATTTAAAAGATGAAACGATAAAAGAAGCAAAAATATCCAAAAACTCAATACATACATGTATATATATATATATATATATATATATATATATATATATATATATATATAATGAAATTCAAAATATAAACACTCAATATATATATATATATATATATATAATGAAAGACAGATATGAAAACTCAATATATATATATATATATTGAGTTTTCATATCTGTCTTTTATTATATATATATATATATATATATATATATATATATATATATATATATATATATATATATATATATATTGAGTGTTTATATTTTGAATTTCTCTTTTAGTGGCTGGGTATGAACACAGAACGAAGAACCATAGAAACGAGACAAGAGTAATCCTTGAATAACAAAGAAGCTATCACATGATGTCCATTATTCATTTCTTCCGGTTTCCGCAGCCTCAGGGATTGAACGAATAGAGAATAAACTATTGAAATATCTTAATACAAAAAGTCGATTTGTGTGTTTGTGTGTTTCCCTCCCCAGTCAATAAATAGCCTAATCGACATAGAAGTCCATGTTTACTACACTACCGACATAAATTTAGAGCAGATGACTATAACTCCGTGTATTCATTTGTGTGACAACTCAATGTAAATTTTAAAAAAAAGGCAAAATACTGTATTAATATTTGACTGAGAATATTATGACCTAAAATAAACGAAATAATTTCAATGCAGTTGGAAATTCAAATAATCTTAGATGACCAAGTTTATTTGCATGAAGATAGACGCCATTAGAATAGTCATTTTGTGTCAATGCAAAGGATATTTTGTGGTACAAATTTCAAGAAAGTAAAGGAAATTGAAAGAGAAAAAAAGAGAGGAAAGGATGAAAAAAAGAAAAAAGAACACGAGAAGGTTTTCTGATATAAAGAAAATAAATCAAGAAAAAAATAGATGAAAATGAAAAGACGAGAAACAATTAATATTTCCTGTCCCATCCAGAAACAAAGAACAAACTGAACTGTTAGAATATCAAAAAAAATCTAAATGGACAGGTGAATACCTTAGCTGGAATCGTCTGGTCCCTACCCTACAGAAAACTGAGCTGAGAATGTTTTGACTGTATAACCTGCAGAGGAGTAAGACATCCCCCAAAAAAGCTTGTCCTGTATATAACACTACACTGCATCTGATGGGGAGGCTCCAGTTCTAGAGATAGGGGGAGTGTTGAGTACGCCTTAATTACTTTCATGTTCATTCTGACCAAGAGTAGTGTCCGATTTATGGGTCAAATAATTTTGCTTAAAGATTATTTCTATTCGATTGGACCATGTACAAAAATACTCTTAAGAAAGATCTAACCGAAAAAAATGGAAATATGAACATACAATGAACGGGATTCCATAACCTCAAAACATTTGCCCAGTCAGCTGGGGCTGTGGAATACACAGACTACTTCCCTGTAGAAAGTAAGACCCTCCCATGCGAGAATCCTGTATATGACACTAAACAATCTGATGGTGAGGTTCCAGTAATGCTGGAGATTTGGGGAATGTAGAGTACTCCTTCATTGCCATCGCTCCCAGGTGCACTGTAGCCCACAGTGGTGGCACCTGATAGCATCCTTTCTATGGGTAAAGTAGAACTAAAACTGTACTAGGGGTAATCTGAATTGTTTAAAATAGGACAGTTTTTTACATTGAAACTGCGTACTTATGCTAAACCGAACTGCTTGAAATAGAACCGTTTTTCTTAAACTAAACTGTGTACTTATGCTAAACAGAATTGTTTGAAATAGAACTGTTTTGAAATTTAAGTGTTTGTAATAAAACTATCCATATACTAAACTGAATTGTTTGAAATTTAATTCAGCGCTAAATAACCTGAAAAGGGTTGATACACTGTAAAACAAAACAACGAAGCAACAACTGTTTTGACATTTAAGCTGCGTATTTATCCTGAACTGAATTGCTTGAACTAGAACTGTTTTCACATTTAACTGTGTGTAAACAAAAAAATATACTTATACAAGAAATTGTTTGAAACTTATCAAAAGGACTTAATTTTTGTGCTAAATGACCTGAAAAGGGTTAATACGCCGTAAAATAAAACAACCATCAAACTCAAAACATAGAATAACCCCCGAGAAGTTAAAATGCTGTTAGAGTAAATAATCTTCGATTATAAAATTTATTTACATTTGATATATATCAATAAAAATAAACATTTTGTGTCAATGCAGTGATATTTTTCCTTTAGTTTATATAAAAATTTTCTTGTATAATTTTCGAACTTATATTTGAGCACTTTTGCGAACGAATTGCCTGTTGCCACTCGCGTAATGAAAATGAACTGAGCACTCAGTGGCTGTTAAGCGCATACGATAAGTTTCCAGACTTTTTTCGTATGGACACTTTTATTGATAGTACACACATGAAAGTCTAGTCCCCTTCAAAGTAATCTCCTCCGGCTGCAATGCACTTGTTGTACCGTTCCAACATTTTCTGGAAGGTCCCATTGAAGTCCTCTGGTGTGAGCGTGTCAATGACCTTCGTCACAGCCTCTTTCATCTCAACTGTCTCATAACGACAGCCTCTGAGCTTAGGGAATAAGCAAAATAACAGGGAAGAAGCAAAATGATAGGTCTGGACTATAGGGAGGCTGGGGAACTGTCTTGATGCCCATCTTGGTCAAATACTCTGCGACAAGGATGGAATTGTGGACTGGTGTATTGTCCTGGTGGAAATGCAACTGGGCCGATTTGAAGAGTGCTGGCCACTTCCCAAGGAATCCCTCCCTGAACTCCCTTAAAACCTCAACATAGTAACCCTAACCCTCACCCTTTGGCCAATAAACACTGCTGTACTGACTTCCTTACTCCTCCCATACCTCTCATCCTCCCTCACAGACTCCCTGCCTTCCTTGAGTTTCTTATGTCACTCAAAAACTGATGCTCGATTCATTCAAGACGCTCCAAAAAGCGGTCTGAAGCACTCCGTACGATTCTGTGGCATTTTGTCCAAGTTTAAAACAGAATTTTTTTGCATATCGTTCTTCTAAAGTGTCAGATTGCATATTTGAAATTCACCGGCTGTGACATCCAGTCTTTAGTAGGATGTATTCCAATTGCTGCTTTAGCTGTTCATTTGAACCTGAAATCCTAAAAATTGGTCAGTGATCTCATAAGATGTATAGCAATTAGATACTGAATTATCAAGAGTCTACGACAATTTTAAATGCCCGTACAAAAAATGTTTGGAAACTTATCGTATACACCTCGTATATGTCCATTAAAATCGATCCGCTTACGTCGGGATAACTGTTGGCTGCGCGGTAAGATATCCACCTGATCTAACGTTACTCGGGTTTCAATCTCAACTTGAAGCATCTCGCGTTCCGGGCAAGTTGGTATCATCATCATCATCATCATATCGTGCTGGCAGCACGGATATCCCTGACCCTCTCTCGCCACTCCTCCCTATCGTTCATCGCCCTAGGCAGGTCTTCAGGACAACAACCTGTATCCTCACATAGCTGCTGAATGTACGTTCGAGCTGGTCGCCCTGCTTTTGCGCGGCCATGTGTGGGGATCCATAAGAGTACATCTCTTATGAGTTCATCTCTGCTTCTCCAGCAGTGTCCTGCATGTCTGGTTCGTCTAACTTGAATAGTTTTCGTGATAGGGGGCAGGTGTCCGTACAGTTGGTGTCTTGTGGGGTGTTGCTGCCAGGACTTGTTCAGGATTGCACACAGCATTCTTGTGTAATTGCCATCTAGTTTCTTCTCCAGCCGTTTTGTAGTGCATCCATATAGCAGTATCGATGTGACCGCTGCCTGGAAGAAACTGCGTTTCATTTTATCGGTTAGGTCTGATTTCCATATAATCGATAGCCTATTGATAGCTGTCCATGCTTTCGTTAACCTCGTTTCGATGTCCTTTTCGGTTGATTCGACGCTGCTTCCTAGGTACGTGAATTTGTCTACTAGTTTAAGTGGGGTTCCTTCTAGAGTGGAGATGTCCCCCGTTTGGTTATAGCACATATATTCCGTTTTGTGTGCATTAACATGGAGGCCTATGCCTGCTGCTGCTCGTTCCAAACTATGTAGAAGTGTTTCGGCTTGGTCAGGTGTATTTGCCAGTATTGCTATGTCATCGGCGTAGTCGGCATCAGTAATTGTTGTTGTGGGGTATCTTCTGCTTCTTCTCTTCGTCAGTTCGAAGCCATTCTCTTTGATTTTGTCAATCGATGTTCTAAGTACGTAGTCTAGACAAATGATAAAGAGGTACGGGGCCAGTGTGTCCCCTTGTAGTACTCCTGCTACAATGTCAAAGTATTCTGTGTCTCCATCCGGTGTATACCAACCAAGTTGGTATACAACGAAACATTCTGTCTGTGGATGACTATAAATATATTAGAATGAGTAAAAGGTTTTGTAATTCTTTGGCAACACGAGTCACAATTCAGTAGCTTTATACTTTTTTTCCTGAGGTCTGGGACGTAACGAATGACACTAGACAGTGAGATACCAGGCTCATCAAATACTCTCCGAAAGCTATTCGCTTGATTTGTCTCTGTAGTATGAAGAAATGGCATCTCAATCCACGCTTTTAGTCCTACCTGAACCAACCATCTTGTCATTCTACTATGATCAACTGCATTTTCCCCACTTTTTCACATCAAATGTTTCTCGTTGCATCGGCAACGTTATAGCTCAGTTCAAAGTTGTAAAATATAAATTCACGGATTAGACTGCGTCGCACGTTCATCGATGCGGTTTTCAAATCACGCTCGTATTAAAGCAAACTTCAACGTATCAATGCACCACTTAACCTGATTTGCCCAGTCGGCTGGGGCTGTAGAATACACTGATTGCACCTCTGCAGAGGGGTAAGACCCCCCCACAACGAGTGTCCTGATTTGACTCTAAACAATCTGATGGTGAGGTTCCAGTGATGCTGGGGCTTTGGGGAATACGGAGCACCCCTTCATTGCCATTGCTCCTAGGTCCACTCTGGCCCGGTGTGGTAGCACCTGATAGGGCCCTATCTATGGGTTAAATAGAACTAACGGCATACTTATGCTAAACTGAATTGTTGGAGTAAACTGAACAGCTTGAAATAGAAATGTTTTTTGACAATTAAACCGTACTTACATTTAAACTGCGTGCTTATGATAAACTGAATTATTTCAAATAGAACTGTTTTTGACATTGTAAGTGTATTTACACTAAACTGACTTGTTTAACATAGAACTGTTTTGACATGTAACTGTGTGTAAACAAAATCTGTACTTATTCTAAACTGGATTAGCTCAATTAGAACTGCTTGACTAAACTGAATAGCTTGAAATAGAAATGTTTTTCACAATTAAACCGTACATACATTTAAACTGCGTGCTTATGCTTTACTGAATTATTTCAAATAGAACTGTTTTTCGACGCAAAAATTGTATTTACACTTAACTGAATTGTTACATATAACTGCTTGAATAGTGTGAAATAGAAACGTTTTTGACAATCAAACTGTGTACTTATGATAAACTGAATTGTATAAATAGAACTGATTATTTACATAAAAATGGATTTGGCGTTAAATAACCTACAAAGGTTGACATGCCATAAAACCCAACAAACCAAACAAAACAAAACCTAACCTGATATAACTAACTTCTAAGATTTAAACTGCTTCAGTTAAATGATATACACACTGAAAAATTAACACGTACTAAAATATCGCATATCTTTGGCTGGTTAGTATAGAAACATATTTCTTGATCGTGTAATTTTTACGGTCTTTATTGCTGTAATTAACGTATCTGGTTTTGTTTTAATATTTATTCTGTATATCAGTTTTAACGCATACATTTCATTGCTGCTTTCAGAAATCCTGAGACGATGTCCAATTTTCGTCACATTCAATAAAAACTGAAAAAAAGAACTTGATTCTCAACAACCTGTTTGTCTGTTGAGAACAAACAGAATCAAGGTTGCTGGCCCCCGGTAAGACATTCTTAAGCTCCGAGGGTTTTTCTTTTTCTGCCAGACAAGAACTAACAGCTTATTTTTTTTTTTTATTATTTTCATTTAAAAGAAAAAATAACTAATTTAATCATCTTCTTTCAAATACTTGTTTAATTAATTCGCGTAAAATCAATTAATCACGTTTTTATTTTTAAAAAAACTTCGATAATGAATTTCGTGGTTAAAATTGCTGGCTCATTCGGCAAGCGTGAGATGAGGCGATGATCAATGTAGTTGGGTTCACGTCGGTAGGATACTTAAAGGATTATGCATGTATATTGCATTGTGGGAAGGACTGACAATGTACGTACACAGTGGGTTGTTTGTTGGTTTTAAATGTTTATACTTTCAATATTCTTTTTACTTTTAAAAATAGCGTTATACGCCAACGCAAGCCGTTTACTTCAGGTTAAAGGCCAAAAAATGTGGTTGGCGGTAGCTCTATACTCATGATCTTGTGCTAAACTAATCTATACTTAGAAAAATGACAATTTTTTATAAGAGAATAAAGATATATCTTGACAAATAATAGGTTGATTAAGTGGGAACATTATCACTCATCTTATTCTACCAAAATTTAGTATTCGACAACATTTTTAGAACAAAAGCATTCTTTTTGGATAGACTGATGTTATATAATTAAGAAAAATACTGATAATTGTCCATGATTGAAAAAATATTATCTTTTAGTAAATAGCCAGACATTATTAGATTAAGTTTGTTCAGGCAAGATTTCCCGTTACATTGTGGGAGATCGGCACCTCTCGACAAAAGAATATGGATAAAAGAATAGTGCCTATGCCAATTCCGGATCTAATAGATATCGTGACTTTTCTGAATAATAGTGTACGTAAAAGATTTACGGACAATTCTCTGCTTTCTAAGCTGACTCCAGTAAAAAGAAAAATAGAAAAAAATATCCTTCATAAATCAATAATGATGTTCGCTCTAGAGTTGCCTTAAAGAAATTTACTTTATCACGCAAAATTTGAAATGTAACTGATGACCTCAACGTAATTGAGTGCAATCTCACGCTTAACTCAGACTAAAGCACTGCTAACGCATGACTGGTTGACTAATTTTTATGTCATTTCACACCCTCTTGGGATATTTCATGCCTAGAGATTAGGTAATCGAGTTCATTGCACATTCCTATTTACCTTACATATAGTTTTTCAAAACGTCCAATTAAACAGGAATAATAATTTGGGAATTAACAGATGCAACTATTCCCAATCAAAGTGAACCTGCGAATAATCGCAATAAATGGGCACTCCACATTCCCCAAATCTGCAGAACTGGAACCTCACCATCAAATTCAGTTTTGTAACTGTTGTGTTCTGGTTAGCGAACGCTTGTAATATTAAATAAAGGACAAACCACGATATGAGAGGAAATAGAGATATATTCTCAGGAAAAAGTATATACAATAGAGAGACTATTCGTAGACAAGAACATAGGATTAATGAATACAGAATAAAGATATAGTCCAACGATAGTATTGGCTTCTGTTATTACGGTAGCAAGTAAGGTGATCTAGTGCGATCTCCAGCCTCCAACGCTCTAATACTATTCATATAAGAAGCTGATCTTCACCTTCTCGTCTGCCCTGGTATTAGTAGCTACTGCTATAGATGTCAGATGGACTAGTTCATTGTGTGGAAAAAGGTGGGTGATACCCAACAGTAACATATCAAGAACATCCCTTAGAGGGTCCTACCTCTCTGCATGGGATAGAGGCAGCGTATTCTAAGTCCTGCTGTCAAGGCAAACCAACATTTGCGGTACTGGCAAAAAGCATTGAGCCGAAGTACAAAGTGTATTATTCAGGTGTGAGAGATATGATTGGAGTTGATCATTTAGTGTAACAAAGTGGCAGTTTCCCAACACTAGTTAGCCCGGTGAAAGTCTGTGTAACCCTACAACAAAGAATTAACTACTAGACCCTCGTGGTAGTTGCGAGAAACCGTCTCATGAGAGTTGGAGTTTTTAAAAAGGTATCATTCAGTTAGCAGCCTGCAGAAGACAAATTAGTGTTGTATAGCCACACACACACACACACACACATATATATATATATATATATATATAAGTGGAAACAAAATCAAACATAATTTACGAACTTCAATGAACGAACGAACTCACTTCTTTATAAAAATATGTATCTCTCACACTATATTCTCGATGTTTCTGTTGTGTGTGAGAGATGAGTAGAGACAGTGACAGACTGCTCTATTAACCCAACTTCTTCTCTTGACCATAGTGGCACTTCTTCCGCATCTTGGCTGGGGTTGCTCAACCGGGGGTCGCTGAGGGCCACAGCCCTCAGTCTGCAAGCTGGCCCTCACTCTGGCCTTCCTGTGACCAACTAACTTAACTGTCGCCGGCACCTGCCTATATTCTTTCATTACGCCGACTTGCTTCCGCTTCTTCTTCTGCTTATTTACACAGATGCATCTCTTGATTGACGGCTTAGTCAAGGGTCAATATACAACATTAGGATCTTTTGTTCCGGAGCAAGGGAAATCGTTTCCCTACTTCTAATGGGGTTGGGTTACGATTATTGGAACCAGAGTATATTTCTTTTATCGACACTGAATACTAAAAGAGTATCTTTCCCTCAACGGTACTAATAATGGATGGAGGCTGAAACATACTGATAAAATGAATGGATTATTTTTTTCTTTGATTACATTTCAGACATTTTTCTTTTCAATGAACTTATTGTCATTGGCAACTGACTGATACTTTTTGCGGAGGTTGTGATCAGGTTGAATGTAATTTTTTAACCATCTAAATTCTTGATCGAACTGTAATCGAACTCTGATCTCAGTACAACATTCTTTCCTTAAATGGTGGCATCAGTATTTTCGTAGATCATCGTTAAAAGAGAAACCCAACAATTTAAATATCTAACGCTGAATAAATTATGTAAGAGTTAAAAGCTAAATATATTGATAATCATGCATTTATATTGTGAAAAATAAGTTTTTTGAATATAAGAAAGAAAATAAATACTTATTCATTATTTTTTATGCTAGTAGCATAATGCATATAATAAATGATGGGCTTATTTACCTATAGACCCCCTTTTAATCTCTCTCTCTCTCTCTCTCTCTCTCTCTCTCTCTCTCTCTCTCACGCACACATGCATTTTAACCTTTCTCTCTTTTCTCTCTCTCTCTCTCTCTCTCTGCCACGCACACACAGAGATACACACGCACACTTTAATATCTTTCTCTCGTTCACTGTCTTTCTCTCTCTCTCTCTCTCACACACGTATACACACTCATACACATGCACATTTAGATATCTCCCTTGGTCTCTCTCTCTCTCTCTCTCTCTCTCTCTCTCTCACACACACACACACACACACACGCACACTTTTCCTACTTTTTCAGCGGGGTTTAGGAAATCTTCACTAAATCCCCTGCAGAGAAGTAAGACACCTTCTCGAAAAAAGGTGTGTCTTAGACATGATATTGGACAGCATCTGATGGTCAGGCTCCAGTTCTGAAGATCCGGAAATTTTTGAATACCTTTTGATTGCTATTACTCCCAGGTTCACTCTGATCCGGAATGGTATTTCTTGTAAGGATATTATTCGTATTTGATAGGACTGAGTGCAAAAAAGAAACCTCTAAATAAGCAGAGACTCCGAAAATGTAAATATGAACGATTCCCTAGATTTTAGTCATTAAAAAACCCTAGACGGGTTGTCATGCCGTTAAAATCAATAAGTCAATTTATCAATCACTTTTTCTTTTCTTCTTTTTTTCTTTTACTATGACTTTATATTCATCGTCCTTCTCTCTTTTCTGTATCATTTTGTGTTGTTTAGCTTTTGTCTATTGTTTCTTTTCTTCTAACTTATATCTGTTTACATTCTTCTTTGTTTCTTTCGATTATCTAAATATCTCAAGTGACCACACCATAACGTCGGAATTTCTAACTGTCTAATGAGATCAAGTAGATACGCACACACACAATGCAAGTGCACACACACCCTAACATATATATATAGGCTTTGAGATTCCGCTCGCCCGATCGACTCTGTCGAGCTAAAACTTATTCGGATGATTTAAGTTATTCTTCTCGCCGCCCAGCGGTTAATCAAAAATCGCAATTTGTCTCTTCAAATATAGAAAAAGGAAAACTGAATTTTTTTACAACCCAAAATTATACCATTGAAGATTCACACATTATTTAGAATGGCCTACAATGACATTAGTGAATTCTTTCATCTAGTGCCTGGCGCCTGACGACCGTCGAAATGTCTGGCTAAAGAAAAGGGAGTCGCATCCCCAAAATATACCATAATCATCAAAAGATCAGACAAATGGAATTTAGAATGACCAGCACCCCCTTTCTCTCTCTATCTTTCTCGCTTGGATGTCCGGTTATTGTAAACATTCATATAATTAACGCTTCTACAGAGGATCCAAAATGTTTCTGTCATCCAGATTAAAGATGCTTACAAATTTTTAGAAATTCATTTGGAAAAAATATCCTTGACTCAACATCTATATTTTCTCCCCGCTTACAAAAAGTAAAAATGAACATTTAAAAGAAAGAAAAATAGAAAGACGCATATTTCTGTCAACGACAAACCGAAAAAAAAAATTATACAAATAAGCAATATTCATATTTTGTTCTCTTATTTCTTACGTCCTAGAATGCCTGGACTTGTAAAATCATAGACTATTGTTGACTGAAAATGGAGTCGGTCGAGTAGAATGATTTTGAGGCGTATAAATTTTCCCGCACTCTCGACCGCCGATCGAACGATTTCTTTTTAAAATCTCAAAGGTTATATATATATATATATATATATATATATATATATATATATATGTTTGTGTGTGTGTGTGTGTGTGTGTGTGTGTGCGTGTACTTTATGAAAGAGTGATTCACTTGTGAATCTGTCTCGTGGTCTTGAGAATTGGGAATACAAATCTTGTCGTTCTCACCTGTTATCCATACTGGATATGTTAACCATCAGAAATCGCATATTGCATTGCCACATCGTCGTCATGCTAATACATGTGTCGTTTGTAGTAAAGTTTTCAAATGGATTAAGCAAACGTGAGGATTAAAAAAAAATCTATTCTACTGGAGGATCGCATTAATCTTGTACAAAATTCAACCCACGTTGTATTTGTCTTAATTTATCAGTAAGGCTTGAAAGTGACTTGAGACCTCATGAACATGAATTAATTATTATTGAGGATGTCTGAAGGATAATTTTAGTTGTAAAAAACGACTAATATATATATATATATATATATGTGTGTGTGTGTGTGTGTATCGTTAACTTAAAATCGTTAATATCGACCCTCATGGTCCTGATGATGGTTCAGTAGAACCGAAACGCTATAGTGTCGACCTCTAAATAAATCATTCCTTCCACTTGGATCGTTGTTATCAGTTTTTCTGCATATTGTCGGATTAAAATCCTTTATTTACTCTTCACATATATATATATATATATATATAGAGAGAGAGAGAGAGAGAAAGATTGAGAGATTTACTCTGCCAGTCAAAATATTTGGTCACTCTCAAAAGTTTTATTCCTTATCCTAAAAGTATTATTTTTGATAAAAACAAGTCAAGCATCACAATGGTTTAATTTATTATTCTAAATATCAGTTTTCCTGACCCACATTAAATACTGTAGCATAGGACCAAAATACGTTGTGTCTGAAAGAAAGGAGTTCGCAGAAAAGAAACACTCAAAACTCGAATTCTAAGGAAGAAAATAGTAGTCGCTTTTATTCATGGGGACTACAGCGGGCTGTAGTTAAAAAAAATTGGTTCGATGGCGTTCTTCCTCCCTCCTCTACTTGGTGATGACGGCGGTGTCATTGTAGCTGGCTTGTTGATACTTACATATCAGTCGTATCGCTGACAGGCTGGGTATGGCATGGGTCGGGGTGTCATGAACCTTTGTTGAACCTGTTTAGAAACCTGCCTTGAAATACCCAAAATATCGTTACTTGATATCTTTTATAGCGATTTCAATTCGAAGGTTCCAGAAAGCTCCATGAACACCAGTGAAAACAATAGTGTAGCACGTTAAATTTCACACGTGATTATATTAAAATCACGCGTGATCTCTACAGGTCATTCTGCCTGCACGTGTTATGTTTTGACCTTTTGACCCGGCCAAAAATGCCATTCAAGGTGGCGCACCGGAAGGAAGTGACACATCCCGGTCGCTGGAAATCGGAAGAGGTTGCGCAGGCGTTGAGGCGTGTCTATATTACTGCGTGGGAGTTTGAAGGTAATATAAGGCCGACGAATTGAGGACAGCGGAAGATAGGCGAGAAGGAGGGCAAGCAGTAAAGTGGAAGACGGAGGTAGACGCGATGTAGTAGGGAATGCCAGCACACAGAAGAGTTTACTCCAGGGTCCGGTTGAGCAGCCATGAAGAACGAGAAAGACACAACGCTGACGGCCATAACTTTGGGGTCAAAATAATTCAGTAATGTTCGGTGTCCAGCTCTCTCTCACACGCAAACTTGGAACAACCCTTTTCGAAACCTTACAAATAAAGATGAGAGGTAAAATATTTTATAAAGAAGTCTTCCTGCGTCTTCCTTGCGTGTGTCGTTTGTTCTTGCGACTTTATCATTGTGCGTCTGTCTAATTATTGTGTCGTTAGGATGCTGCATGAACATGTATATGTGTATATAAGCATATTTATTATGTGAGCATATAACACACGAGCGAGTTTCGTGACATTTTTGATCGTCAAACCCATGTGTTTTGATGTGCTCGCGCGTTCTCCAACCTTGAGACCGCTGAAACTCAACGACAGCGCCCGTCCGTAATATTACAATACAAACTAAACCAAAAAAGTTTTAAAAATTTTTGATTCATCGAAATGACCCCCTTTAACTGCCATCACTGCGTCACAAATTCTTAGCATTCTTTCCACTAAAGACTGGAAGAAGACCTAAGTTAGTTCTGCCCAGCTTTTCTGAAAGAGTTGCTGGAGGAGAACTGCACTTATAGCTTGCTTAGTTCTGACTTTTTGATCAAGATCATCCCACACAAGCTGAATAGGATTTAAGTCCGTTGATTGCGCCGCCCCAGACATCAGTTGAAGGACGTGCTGTTATTTGTTTTTAATATACCTCTGGCAGAGTTTACTCGTATGTTTTGGGTCATTACCTTGCCTGAGTATAAATCCTTGACCTACAAGTCACAGTCTAGATGGAATCACATGATGCTGCAGTTTACTGTGATAGCCGGTCTGATTCAATTTGTTTTTCACCTTGTGCAAATCACCGACTTTGCAATCAGCAAAAGCCCTTCCTCCACCATAAGAGAACCTCCTCCATGTTTTACGGTTGGTGTGATACGAGGGGTGCTGCTCTTTTACCAACTCTTCGCCACTCATAGACCGTCCAATTTGACCCAAAGATTTCGAACTTTACTCTTTTGTCCAGTCCTTTGTGCGCCTTGGCCCACTGGAAACTTTTGACATTGTTTTGCTTTCTCAACGACGATTTCTTGGCAGCAATTCTGCCATCTAGTCCAGCTTCACAGAGTCTTCTTCTCAGTGGATTTTGACACATATTTTCACAACATTGGTTCAGTTGTGCAGTGATGTTCGGAGCAGTCAGCTTTCTGTCACGTAAGATTTCGATTCTGATGAAATTATAACCAGTTAGTTTTTAGCAAGCAGTAATTCAACATAATATAGTATAACATGAATTCAATAGGTGTTATAACGTAATCTTTGGAAAAAGTTTTATCCATGTTCCGTATTAAAGAAGAAAAACGCCCTTAAATTGATTTTTCCAAAGATATCTGTTTATACTAAAGTCAAAGTTACTGAAGAAGTCTTGTATTTAGTATAATGAATTAATACACTGTGAAATCCTGGTAACAGCATCCCACAAAACAGCAGTTGTACAGCCACTTGCCTCTCATCTCACACACCATCAAATTAAGACGAGCAAGACACGATGGAGATCGTGGGAAGAATTAATGAACGTTCTTCTGTGGACAACTACACACGGACACACCACTTTATTAGCCAACCAGAAAATAATTATATACGTCAACTTTGTGCGGACACTGGACACTGTCTAGAAGGCTTGACAAGAGTGATGGCTTATAGGAACAGTTGACCAAAGTCAACGGAATTCGGGCAAACCATCGGATTTGATTAAATATATATGTATACATATATATATATATATATATATATATATATACTCTACCAATTAAAAGCATTTGGTCACCCTCAAAAATTTTTATTTCTCATCCTTCCATCCACTTTTTTCCGAGCGATTTTTTAAAGTCCTGGAGGTGCAGCCATACAATAGTAATGACAAGGTGACGGCTTGGAAGAAATCCCGTTTTATTTTATCAGAGAGACTATATTTCCATGTGGTAGTTAACTTGTTGATAGCAGTCCATGCCTTTCTTATACCTATGTAGTCATCACCTTCAGTGTCCGTGATATTGCCACCAGGGGATATAAAAGGGATATCAAAACTTGTTATTTAACCTGGAGATAACATCATCTTGTTTAAATCATCTGAACTCTGTTCTATCTGAATTCACTAAAGTCTAATTGTCTCTGAAGTCTGTTCCAGGTTATGTAGCAGACATTTGGCTTGGGCTGGTGCATTTGCAAGAAGCGCTAGATCATCTGCGTAGTCTGAGTCCGTGATAGTTTCTGTGGGATATCGTCTGCTCCTTCTCTTTCTTAGTGTGTGTTGATTTTCTTCCATTAGATCTTGTAAAGTTCGTTGTACGTAGTCTAGGTTGATTATAAACAGATATGGTGCTAATGTACCTCCTTGTAAGCCTCCAATGTTAGAGAAATCTTTGTCTGCATCGTGTCAGCGAACCATTGGTTCAGTGTTTTTCTAAAGCAATTTTATTTTGATATTGTTTTTTTTTGGGAGACCATATTCTAAAAGGAAGAATCTGGACAGTGACTTCTTATTAAAGAAATAGGTTAATTGTTTCACCGTATTGATAAAACCGTTTATTGACAAACGCCCTAATGTCCGTTGGTAGTGTCAGCAGGCAAAGAGTCGATACATCTAAATATACATAAATGTTTTAAATTGAATTCCAGTACTATAATTATAAAAAAAAATCACTTTTATTTGTGTCCTCGAGTTAGGTAGTGAAGCTCCAGTTCTGGAGTTTCTTTTCTTGGGGGGGTATTGAGTCACCTCTTCATGGCCATTTTTGTCAAGTCCACTTTAATCGGGAATGGCAGTACCGGATAGAGTCCTATCTATCGGTCAAATAGATCTGCTTGAGAAATTCAAGTAAGAAGTCTTTACTTATTTAGAAGGTTGTGGGGTGGGTCCGTATGGTATAATGACGAAAGTACTGAAATTTAGATATTTTAGCATGTCAGTTTGAACTCCTGCCACGTCATTATATTTACTTTTAGACTAATGACCTTAGAAAAAGTCATGGGTTAAATAGTATCATTGCAGTTCTTCTCCAAGAATGGTTTCGGCATTAAATAACTCATGAAGTTGATATTCCATTAAACAAAGAAACCAACTATAATAAAGTATTTGCCGTATCTTTCCTCTATGTATGGAATCAAATGCCTTGGAGAAATCTAAAAAGTAGACTTGCTTCGAGATTTTTTCATATATATATATATATATGAAAAAATATATATATTGTGTACATAAGAGAGATAAAACCAATAAATCACCCATAGGTGAAAGTTAATAAGAAAAGTGCAAGCATGCGAGGTTATTTAAAAATATGTTTAGAGAAGAAGCCAAATATCATCTTCTTTTCTGAACAGGAATATTTGTTGAATAAGAATTATTTATACATTTTACTTAGATCTTCACTTCTAGTTTTTATATCGGCATGTGTATTTGGGTATGTGACTGAGAAAGATACATTGAGAGAGAAAGAGAGAGAGAGAGAGAGAGAGAGAGAGAGCGAGAAAGAAATAGATAGATCTATCTATCTATCTATCTATCTAGAGAGAGAGAGAGAGAGAGAGATGAAAAATGTGAAAGAAGAGGAAAAAAAAGAAGAGAGAGAGAAAATAATGGTAGGATAATTCCCAGTTTTATTCCAGTCAGTATTTATGATTCTTTTCTTGTGTCTGTCCGTTTTTTACTTTCATTTTACCAAAAGACGTCTTTGTGAAGAACTTCATCTTCGTGTAGTAAATTAATCCAATTTGTAATATTAGATAGCACAAACTTTTAGGAATGATAAACAGAAAGGATATGAGTATGAAATTTTGAGAAAATCATGAATAATTCATATATATAGTCATCCACAGACAGATCTGTTTCGTTCTATCAGAACTCATCAGTGTGGCTAGACAGTATCTCCCCGTAGCTGGGATCGAAACCCAGTTGACTCAAACGCCAAGCAAAAGCTTCTAACCATTTAGCCACGAGGAGATATTAGCTGCGAAGAACATTTTTAAACGGTTATGAATCACAATTACTATTGTTTACATACATCCGTTCAACGGCCGCCGAGATCTCAATTCAAATACGAAGAGACTTGCAAAGGCGCTAATGGCAACACGATTACTTCTTCGCTAGAGAACTCAACCCTACGGGGGTAGGGGAGTATATATCTATAGTTATATATATATATATATATATAATATATGTATATATATATATATATATTATGAGAGTGTTGGTCGTCAGTAAATCACTATGTGGTTATGTGTTGTTATAAACCTTAGGTTGCAGAACAATATTTTCCATGGATTAGATATATACATATATAATATATATTTATTTATTATCATTTTATATATATATATATATATATATATATATATATATATATATATATATATATCAATAGTCATCCACAGACAGATCTGTTTCATTCTATCAGAACTCATCAGTGTGGCTAGACAGTATCTTCCCGTAGCTGGGATCGAAACTATATATATATATATATATATATATATATATATATATATATATATATATATATATATATATATATATATATTTAGACAGCATTTCTTCGTTAATGCAAATTTCATTAAACATAATAGACATTTTATGCCTACATATTTTCTTCTGGATCCTTTCGAATTCCCGTATTACTTTTATCGTATTCGGGGGGGGATTGATTTATGTATTGTCCATAGTTGTATGTATCCCTAGTACTTTCTGCCCGACTTTGGGCCATCATCAGGGGAGGATCTATTACAAAAGTGATGTTTTCAAGATTGAGTGAATGGATGGTATTCTTACTAGGGATACATACAACTATGGAAAATACATAAATCATTTCCCCACGAATACGATAAAAGTAATACGGGAATTCGAACGGATCCAGAAAAAAATATGTAGACATAAAATGTCTATTGTGTTTAATGAAATTTGTATATATATATATATATATATATATATATATTTGCTATTGAATAGCTCCACTAAGACATTTGATTTTTTTCATACTGCCTTGTACCACATATGTTCACTATTGAAAGCAACAGCTGGAAACATGCACGTATGTATGAACGAAATGGATAATTCTGAAAAAAACACAAGCCTCTGAGTGGTGACTATTCATTTCGAAATATTTACTTTTTTCTCTCTTTGGTCTAACAACGAAATTTTTTTACATATATATATATATATATATATATATATATATATATAATAGAGATTTGATTGCTCTTACTAGTTTTGTTCTTAGGTCATCGTCAGAAAATCTTTGTAAAAAAAATGATTTTTGCAAATGATGTAATATTGGAAAAGCGACGGAAAATGCTTTGGCGATGTAGTATATCCCTGTTGAACGGAACATCTTTTTCTGGTATCGAAGTTTCTTCCTTTGGCCTTTATATAACTGTTATCAACACCGATCGCAAATAAGAATTTCATTTGGGAGATAAGTGCTCAGTGTGGTTGTTGGTAGTGGGGAGGTCAAATTAGCTGTGGCTGCTTGGTGTGTTTATTTGCTTATTTAGTCTGTCTATCCGATTTCAAAGCAGAGCCATTCAGTTTTATGTTTAATCTTGTGCTAAGATACATACATTATGGAAGAATTGTAAATGTTCTTTGAGAAAATTCGAATAAACCATCGAAGCAATTTTTCTTAGGAGCATAAAAACAGACACGAATGTGTTTTCCACTCGGAACTTTTTAAACGGCTGTGAATGAAATGTTTGCAACTTTTCAATTCAAATTCAATTCAACCATCAGAGCGGTTATGTAATCGGTTACTCTCTTTTAAGAGAGTACAGATGAAAACTGAAAGAAAAAAGAAAAAACTTGAAAAACTGACATGAATTTGGCTATGACTCCTCCAACGAGTGTCCTGGTAATGACACTAAATAATTTGATGGTGAGGTTTCAGTGATGCTGGAGCTTTGGGGAATGAAAAATACAATTTTATTGCTATCGTTCCACTTTGACTCGAGGTGGTAGCACCTGATTGGGTCCTATCTATGGCTTGAATAGAACTAACCAGTGTACTTATGTAAAATGGAACTGTTTGAAAAAGATCTGTTT
>CAUZXS010004421.1:0-72500 GCA_963585895.1 Sepioteuthis lessoniana
GTCCACAACTCCATCCTTGTCAGAGACTATTTGACCAAGATGGGCATCAAGACAGTTCCTCCCACTCCCTATAGTCCAGACCTTGCTCCCTGTAACTCTTGCTTATTCCCTAAGCTCAGAGGCTGTCCTTATGAGATAATCGAGGAGATGAAAGAGGCTATGATGAAGGTCATGGACACGCTCACACAAGAGGACTTCCATGGAGCCTTCCAAAAGTTGTTGGAACGGTACAACAAGTGCATTGCAGCCGGAGGAAATTACTTTGAAGGGGACTAGAGTTTCATGTGTGTAGTATCAATAAAAGTGCCCATGCAAGAAAAGTCTGGAAACTTATTTAATGATCCTCGAATATATATATACAATTTAGCATAAAATAACCTTCAAGGGTTGATATGCATACAACATAAGCAACGTATATATATATATACACACCCTCAATCACACTCTCTCTTCAAAATATATATACAGAAAGAGAGATAGATAATATATTTGAAAGAATGAAAGAATACACAACAAACACACGTATGTAAGTGCGCGTGTATGTGGATAATTTGAACGACGATATTTTGAAGTTCTCCAAGAATTTTTAATGCCTTAATCTTTAATGCACATGATTATCATAATGTCTATTAACCTCTGGTTCAGTAATATCCAAACCTTTTTAGTCTAAGAATTAGTTTTTACGAATGAATAAGCAAACCTTTAAATGACAGATTAATAATTCGTACTAGGATCTTTTTTTAAATAATCAGTTTGATAAAACAGAGAATAAAAGAGAAATGTGACAATGACAAGAAAAAAAATGTCAGCAAATAAAAAAAACGAAAGAAAAAAAAAAAAAACAACCCAAAACCAAACAATAGTATATAAATAGTAAGTAATGAGTAAAAATGTGGAAAATGAGGCGTTTCGATTGGTGTAATAGTTAGCAAGCTAGACGAGCAAACCTTCACGAGTTTGTGTCTCATTGGATGGCCCATTCATAGGAACTTGTGCCACAACTACGCAAAAAGCTTAGTAAATTACTAAAAATAGAGACTATAAACAAATGCTCACATAAAATTACTAAACTGCAGACTATTTATTTATAATAATTCAAATTACTGCAGGTGGTTAAAATCTTGCGTGTGGGTGTGCGGTCAGATGTGGCTGGGTAAGGCAGACCAGATGGCTTTGCCGGCAGGTGTTCATTTGATCAATATTGAACACAACATGCGCTTCGAGTAATGGAATCATTAGTGGGACCATTATTCATCAGTTTGATTCCCATTGGGTGCCTATTACTTCTGGCCTTGTACCAAACCAATCTAAGCTTTATATATGTAACGACATTTCAAAACGTTTGGCAGGAGAGACTGGCACATTCCTCAAATATCTCCATTCGGAGTGAGAAGAACACTTCATGAAAAATTAAATTTAAAAAAATACATGACTAAGATTTAGATAGATATGACTCGTGCATGTGTGTTCTATGTGGCGTGTGCAAAAGTCTACAGCGTTCTCTCTTCTCTTTTTTTTTTTTTTTTACCAGAGAATGAATACAGCTACATGATTTAAAAATGTATTCTTGCTATTTACTAAGCTTTGCCCAGTCTGGTAAACGGTTGGTTGAGTTTTATAACCATCAACCCTTGTGTGTTATATTCATTTGTAAGCGAATAGTTTTCAGTTGACATTATTTTTAAAGAGCTCATTTGTTTCCACACAGTTAAATGGTTTCAAGTATAGTAAATGATAGAATAGTTCTATTTGACCCGCAGATGGGACCATAACAGTTACTATCCATCCGGGTCAGAGTGAACCTGGGAGTAATGACAACGAAGAGGCGACTCCACATCCTCTAAAGCTCCAGGAGTGCAGCCTCACCATCAGATGCAGTTTAGTTTCATACCCAGGCCATTTGTGAAGGAAAGGAGGTGTATTACCCCTATAGCAGAGGTGCAGTCGGCGTATTCTACAGCCCCAGCCAACAGAGCTTTGGCAAACTGGCCTCAGCTGGTTTACATTAAATGCTCTTACTAAGTGATCACTCATTTAAATACTGAGTAGACATATCGATACTTAATTTATATGATCAAGCAGGGACTGTTAGTTTCAACATAACTTAACCATAAGGATCCGAACTTATACGTGAAGAGACCGATGGATTTCTATTTCATTAATTTAATCTTAATTAAGAATTAAATCAACTTCGTGTATTTGATTGCTTATAAAAACTGCAAAATACCAATCCCATCTCAAAAGTGTGTACAATTGAGAATTCTTGCTTTTGTTCTATGTAAAAAAAGGTGCTACTTTGGTATGCGATCTAAGTGTCTTGCTTCTATTTTGCTATCGGATCTATACTTTATATTGTGATCTACAAGAAAACTAATACTTTTTTCTTTTTGTTATCAAGAGACAAGATAAACACTTGTCTTGTTTTATCCCTGGTGTGCCGGGTAGGTATCATAGTGCTAAGCACCCGAGGCGCCCCCAAAATTGAGTATGCCGACGGGATCAAGTATTTTTTTTTGAGTCTCGATTCCCGTGGTTCCCTACAATAAAATGAACTTGAGTCAAATCCGACCCGATGGGAGGTTGGATAGATATCAAACACTTGTCTTGGTTTCGAGAGAATGTCTAGTAAAAGCGTCTGAAGCCTGAATGAATATCTGTTCGAGTGTTGGAAGCTTCGATCTCGACTCAACAGTGTACAAATGGTACAGGAACCAATCATTCAAAGAAAAGTTGTTAAAAATTCGGTTATTCATTCTGACGAATGACCAGCATATTCTAATTAAAATCGTTTAAATTACCATCATTTCACTGGCATTTAGCAACATTATATTGATCCAAACACAGGAGCAAGCACTCAAGCAAATGAAAGAAGCTGACTAGATTCAAAAGTTCGCATTTTGAAAAAACAAAAATAATAAATAAAAATGATAGTAATAAGAGTAAACGAAACAACCTTCCAATCGCACTTTAATTATTTCTGCTGGCGTAGGAGGAGGAGAAGAAAAAAACAAACTCCGACGATCTATTTCTTGCTGATATTCGTTCGATTCACCAATAAAATCAGTATATTTATTTAAAATTTGCATAATTTCAATTCCTTTTTAATTAATAAATATATAACATTTATTAACACACACACACACACATATATATATATATATATATATATATATATATTGTCATCCACAGGTAGACTGTTTCGTTGTATCACAACTCTTCAGTGTGGTTAGACGCGCAGGACGCTTCAAGCTGGGATCGAAACCCGCTTAACTTTACGCTAGACATTGTATCTAACCACTCAGCCATTTCAATGACATACGTCAGCTCAAGAATTATAACGTATATGTATTAAAAATAAAATAATTACCGTTTATATATATATAGTAAGTAAATTTGACGACCTTAATCGAGGGTGACTCAAAGGTTCCCTTTTCAATAGCTACTACACCGAGGTGTAAGGAAGAGCACTACTCCATTCCCTGAGTTGCTCCACTCTAATCCTGATCCTTATCTTATAAAGCTGTGTTACGCAAGGCAGTATCAAGTACTATTTTTGAGTTTTTGGTATGACTCGACCTGGGATTGAACCTCGGTCTCCTGGACCATTGGCGAACATTCTACTATTCTTCTCTCTCTCTCTCTCTCTCTATATATATATATATATATAAGTATACGGTAATTTTTTTGGTTCGGTTAGGTTGGGTCTCATGGCATATCAACCATTGTTGATTATTTAATGTCAAATCCTCTTTATACATGTATATTAAATATATATGATTTGTAAACACATTTTGTAGATAACATTTTTCAACGAACCCGAGTTCATTTTTGGCACACAGTGAAATGGTTTCAAGTGTTGGTATATAACAGTCACAACTGAGCATCAGTCATTTGTTTGCACACAATTTGGAGATAATTTCATTTCTGAAGTAGTTATAGATAATTAGTTTGTACCCAAGTATTGCTATTGTTTCTACACAGCTAAATGGTTTCAAATTGCTATCTCACACTCATAATTCTATTTAGTACTAATAATTTGTTTGCAGACAGTGAAGTAGTTATAAGTACTGTTATTTGACATAAATTATTCTATTCAACACGATTCATTCATTTGCACACAGTCAAATGGTTCCAAATTTTACTATGTTATTCCAATAATTCAGCTTACGCACATAGTTAAAGAGTTTCAATGGCCCAGTAGGTTGTGGCTGCAGAATACGCCGACTGCATCTCTGCAGAGGAGTTAAGACTCCTCCAACGAGTGTTCTAGATATGATACTAAAAAAATCTGAAGAGGAAACTTCAGTAATGCTGGAGTTTTGTGGGTGCTAAGTACCCCTTTATAGCCATCACTCCTAGATCCAGTCTGGTCCGGAGTAGTGGCACCTAATAGGGTCCAATGTATGGGTCAAATAGAACTAAACTGTGTACTTATGCCAAACTGAATTGTTTGAAATAGAACTGTTTTGACATTTAAAGTGCGTACTTATGCTAAACTGAGTTGTTTGAAATAGAACTGTTTATATGTATAAAATGGATTTGGCATTAAATAACCTACAATGGTAGATAGGCCATAAAAACAAATCAACCAAAGAGTTCCAAGTATTGCTATTAAAGGATCAAACAGTTCTACTTCAAACAACTTAACTTAGTATAAGTCATTTGTTTGCGCACAGTTTAAATGTCAAACAGTTCTATTTGACTCATACTTGGGACCCTATCAGGTGCTACCACTCCGGGTCAGGATGGACCTGGGAACAATGGCAATAAAGGTGTATTCCCCAAAGCTACAAGACTGGAGCATCACAATCAGATGGTTGAGTGACATACCCATGACATTTGTGAGGGTGGTTTTACCCCTCAGCAGTCGGTGTATTCCACAGTCCCAACCGACTGGGCTGTAATTATTTTTTGTCAATAGATATATGTATATGTTGAATGCTTTATCCAAAGCATAATAAATAAATGAAACATGTAGCTCGCATACCAGTAGAATTTGACTCTTGTAGATCCCTTTGGTTATGTCGATCGCATAACAAAGTAGCATTATATATATATATATATATATCGAATGATGGTCGACACTAACTTTAATTTACATTCTAAGAAATAAGTATTAAAGTCTAGAGAATCTTATTCATCTATGCGATTTTTGTGTCAGTAAAGGCAATACCTATCTTATTGTGACATATTTCCCCAGTTTTCAGTTGATTAAATTTTCTTAAAGTATAATTCTTATTATTTACTAAGCTTTGCTTAGATTAGCACACGGGACTAAGCCTTATAGTACCTGATGTTACAAAGATGTCACCCATCTAAATACCAAACAGGCTTATAGATGCTTAACTTAGATGATTTGACGAGAACCTGTGCTTTCAGTGTAAATAATTCATTATATATTTAAGAGTTTAACATTGTGTCAATAATTTCACATACAACAGTGAGAAAAAGGAAGACACTTTGAAAAATTAGATGTTCATGCTTCACTATCGGTTGATTGGTTGATTTTAACGGCATATCAACCCATATAGGTTTATTTCAAGCCTAGAGGTTAGGGAATCGTGTTCATTGTACGTTCATATTTACATTTTAGTGTAGTTGTTTTATATGAGTTTTTTTCAGCACACAGTCCAATCGAATTCAAATAATTTCTAAACACTTGACACAAAGAAGGGACTCTAACAGGTATTACCACTCCGGGTCAGAGTGGACCTGTGAGTAATAGCAGTCAAAGGTTACTTTACACTTCCTTGATCTATAAAGCTGGAGTCTCAGCATTAAATGCAGTTTAGAGTCATACTCTGGACACTGGTTGGTAGGGGCGTTGGGTCTTACTCTTCAGCAGGGGATACAGTTTCACTAGTGGAATAGCATCATCAGAATGAATGTAATACTCCTCCAGAATGAAGTCTTGTCATTACAAGGGAGGGAAGTATGCTAATGCTTTGTTTTTTTCTAATTTAAAATCTTTTTACTGTATTGGTTAACTTAATCATTATTTTTAGTCTCATTTTTTTTTTTCTTGCTTACATTCTTTGATAATTAATTTGGTTAAGATAGGAGTTATGACGTAAATACTTGGCCGTAAATTAATGACAGTATACTCATGAAATAAAGCACTATGCTGTTTTATTCCAATAAGTTATCTTCTTTGTTTGTTTGCTTTTATTAGAGACATATTTCTTATGTTAAGGTTATGGTAACAAATCTTTCAGTGATGTACCATACTAAAATAGGGGATGTCCTTTTGGACAAATACCCTTGGGAAAGTTAAGAACTCCCTTATCCTTCCAGATATGGATTAAATAGTACCACTCCTGTCCTTCTAGAAGGATGGATTTGGCATTAAATAACCCAAGAAGGTTGATATGACATTAAATAACAAACATACTAAAATACAAAAAAAGAACAGTCCATAGAATATGTCAATTACATCTTTGCAGAGGAGTAAGACTGCTCCCACAACGAGTGTTTTGGATATTACACTACACTGTCTGATGGTCAGACTCCAGTTCTGGAGCTTTGGGGAATGTGGAGTACCCCTTCATTGCCATTACACCCAGTTCTACTCTGACCTGGAGTGGTAGTACCCGCTAGAGTCCCATCTATGGGTCAGATGGAACTATTTAATCATTTACTGTAATTAAAACTATTTAACGATGTGCAAACAATAAATAGCAATGCTTAAAACCCTTTAACTGCATATAAACAAATGAATGATGTTAAATAGAATTATTAGTGTTAGATAGCTATACTTTGTTTATTTCGAGTCTGCAGTCCAGTACTAGATAGCTATACGTGAAATTTAGTTTTGTGCCAACAAAAAATAGCAACACTCAAAACTATTCAACCGTGTGCAAACAAATGAGCTCTGGCTTGTAAATTGAATTACCATAACCAGAAAATCCAGCAAACACTTGCGCACGACATACAGAACCACTGGACAGCTGTTTCGACCTTATTAGATCTCATCAGCAGTGTATACCGTGATCTCCATCTATTTCCTTGCTCTTGAGGTTATAATAATTACAAGGATGTGTATTTCCAATCCTCTTGGGAAGATGTGGTCCTAGAAGTGACCGTGTCCTCTGTAAAGAGTACAGATGTAACTTACAAGACACATTCAGGTTAATTGGCCGCACAATTGTTATGACTAGTTAATTTGACATCGCTTGTATGAGGTGTGGACCGAAGGCTCAGTGGTAGAGTTTCGGCTCTGTATTCTGTGGTCGCTAGTTCGATCTCCAGTCGGGGAGATCACGATATACACTGCTGATGAGACCTATTAAGGTCGAAACAGCTGTCCAGTGGTTCCGTATGTCATGCGCAAGGGTTTGCTGGATTTTATGGTCATGGTAATTCAATTTACAATATAATCCATCTACTTAAAAAAGAAAATGTACATCGAGCTCTGGCTAGTTTAAAAATAATGTTACCTACAAATCATTTGCTTACAAATCATTTATATTATATATATATATATATATATATATATATAAGAAAAGTAGAGGAAAAGTGGATAAACCAGACACTGACAATGGATTTAGCAATCATATTTTGTCTTTATTTAAAAAATACTTCTTCAGAATGACAGGTTTCAGCATTGGAGGAAACAGATAGATAAAAATAAAAGGAGGTTTTTAGGTACCAAGCGCAGAAATACTGAAAAGCCTCCAAAACACTTCTTCATTACCAAGCCATAGTACTCCATCACTCTGGCATATACCTCAACTCTCTCTCTCTTTTTCTTTTCTGTCTCTTTCTTATGACCTCTCCTTCATTTTATTTCTATCTTTATCTTTACTTATATATTTCCTCCAATGCTGAACTTTAGAAAAACCTTGTTATTCTGAAGAAGTCTTTTTTAAATAAAGACAAAATATCATTGCTAAAACCGTTGTCAGTGTCTGGTTTATCCATTTTTCTACTTATTGTTCCAATCTTGTCAGATTTACCAAAATCTTCTATTTCCACACACACACACACACATATATACATATATGAATAAACAGGATCTGGAATAGATAGCCCACAAAAGTTGATATGCCATAAAACCTAACCAACCAACCAAAAAAATGAGAAAAAATAATTAAATATTATACAGATAAAAATTCTAAATAGCACACTTCTCTCCCTGTTTTTGTTTTTATAGAAAGATAATTTCATTCTGTTTATGCTAATTCCATAATGAAAAGTCATTTTGATTTTACAAACTTTCTTCTTTTTTCCATATCATCAGATTTCATTCCACAACTTATTCACTCATAACAGTATATAAAAGAGGAGTGTATACATGATATAATATAGAAATGTGAATAGGATATTAGACTCCCTCTATCTCATTTAGCATCCTTCCCAGTGGACAACCCCTCTCCACCAGCACTTACCTGGCTAAAATTTGAGATGCATTTACCTTGCCTTGTATAAAGGTTCAAAGTAACTCTAATCCAGTTACCTGGAAATTGCTATCATGTTACTAAGCCTATCTGATGCTATGATACATGATATGAGTGAAATACTATCAAACTTTTAAGTGAGCTGAACACAAATCTAACTGGATTTTAATTTAAAGTGCACATAATTGCTACTAATGGGAATTTTATTTATTTATTCATAGCTTTTTTTTAATCATCTTGAAAGCAGTAGATTGGTTTCATTAGTTGGTTTTTACAACAGGTCAACTCTTTGTGATTTAGTCAATCCTGAAAGAGGTCAGTTTTTTTATCATTTTTTTTCAAACAATTATAGGGTTTCAAGAAGCTTTCTATATTATCTTTTTGAAAACATGAACATAAATAAGGTTGAATTAACTTATCACACCTTATATTAAGTACATACTGTGATTATAAAGCCATTAAATCCTGTAGTATACAATATATATTAAGATGATTACTCTGAAAATTCAACCAAGAACTACCATAACTAGATTATTTGTAAACACTTATAATTTGAACACAATAATGGTTTCAAGTATTCCTATCTAATATGAATAAATTACAATTAATTATCTATGGTTGGTTGGTTGGCTTTATGGTATATCAACCAAAGTCAGATTATCTAATGCCAAAGTCATTTTAACAATTACATACAGTACAAAAGATTTTCTTAGTTTTAAAAAGGTAAACACTTCATACTTTGTTACAATATCAATTTAACAATTCTATGGTCTCCTATTATATAGAGTACAAAAATATATCTTCACTATCATTTTAAAATGGTAAACACTTCATATCTAATCAAAATATCAATGAGCAAATCAATTAATGAAGTTCAAAATCATTCTAAACATGAGATCTCCAACAGATTTTATTTGGCACCTTTATAAATACTATCACTTTGAGTCAGATTGGACTTTAGATGAATGGTAATAAAAGGGTACTTCACACTCGGCAGAATTCCAGAACAGGAGCCTCACCATCAGATGCAGTTTAGTATCATCCCAAAGACATGAAAACAGTAGAATTATTACAAACTGTTAATAGTAATTTTAATTTTATCTTGTATAGTCCCTTGAAAAATAAGCTCAACCTGTTTCACAAGTGGTCTTGCATCATCTGAATGAAAATAAATTTATAACAAAAAATGAAATCTTCATTACAAAAAAGAGAAGCCTTATAATTTATATGAAGTATATGGTTGCTAGGGAAAAAAATCTGGTATCCATGTGCTCAACATAAATCATTAAACTTCCTTCCCTTACAATGTAGATTCTGTTTTCGGTAATAAGTTCATTTGATATAGCTAAACTACTAGGAAAACTTCTGGTTTTCCAAACTGTCATCTTCTTGCTCATATATTCTTAAGACATTACATAATAAGATAAAGTTATTGATTTTTATTATGAGATCCAGAAAAAATAAACTGAAGTATTTGAAGTAAAAGTAATGGATTTTTAATAAATGTAGTCTAATAATTTTTTGCTGAAACAATGTTCAGAGCAAACATTTTAATACATAAAGTACACTCCATGATTTTAATGGTTTTATTATTACAGCATGTATTTAATAAAAGATGCAATAAGATAACTTACCAATGTTTTAAGATAATGTTTTTAAAAGGGTGATTATATAACATCATAAATGTATAAATAATGAATAATAATAAATTATAAATGCATAAATAATAAAAATAAATTATAAAGGCATAAATAATCAATCATCAACTTTATTCTCATAAGTAGTCCAAGTAAACCTTGGATGTGTTAGAGATAGCCTAAAAAGTTAAATTATAAGTGTTTGCAAATGGTAGTTCTCAGTCAGATTTTCAGAGTAATCATTTTAATATATAGTATATACTACATGATTTATGACCGGACATTGGCATAATGGTTAGAGTGTTTGCCAATGGCCCAGGAGAACTGGGATCAATACCAGCTTGAGTCATACCAAAGACTCAAAACAATGGTACTTGATGCTTCCTTGCTTAACACTCAGCATTATAAGGTACAGATCAAGGGTAAAGTGGAGCCATTCAGGGAAAATAGTAGCGCCCTCCCCTACACCTCAGTGTTGGAGCTATTGAAAAGGGAGACTTGGGGTCAACGTCAACTTTGGTTGCCAGCTTTTTACTCACTACAGGATTTAAAGGCTTTATTATCACAGTATGTACTTAATATAAAGTGTGATAAGATAATTTAACCATATTTATGTTCATGTTTTCAAAAAGGTAACAGAGAATGTTTCTTGAAACCCTATAATTGTGTGAAAAGTAGAGAAATTTAAATTTAAGAACATGGCGGTTTAAAAAATAAACGCTGGAGACTAAGTAATTTACTTCAGAAATCATCCATATAAAAAAAAAAGGAGAAAGAAATGAAAAGAAATTAAACAAAGAAGTAAAAAGAAAAAAAAGAAATGAAAAGAAGAAATGAAATAGAAAAAGAGATTAAGTTAAAAGAGAAATGGAGAAAAGAAATGCAGTAAACAAGAAATGAAATAAAGAAATGAAAAAAAATAATGAAATAAAAAATGAAATGAAGAAAAAGAAATGCAGGAAATAAGAAGAGGAAAGGAATAAAATGAAAAAAGAAATATAGAAAAAAGAAATTGAGAAAAAAAATGCAGTAAACAAGAAATGAAAGAAATCGAGGAAAAAATGAAATAAAAATGAAATGAAGAAAAATAAAAAATAGAAAAGAAAAAAAGAATTTAAAAAACAGAAAAAGAAAAAGGAAATGAAGGATGTAAGGGGTGAGGTTGCAGTAAATATTAATAGCATTGGTTAAAAAAAAAAATAAATAGATAAATATAAATAAAAATAAAAAAAGCATAAAAAATATTTCATGGACATTTCAGAAATAATTTGTTTACTTTCAGTTGATGTTTTACCAGCATAAATATCAGAAGGGCTTGTTTTACCTTGAAAAGAGTTTTATTATGCCCTTTTTACAAGTACACTTCCTACACTTTTAATAAATAGTGTCACCCACTTTGATATTTTGAATAAGTACTGCTATACCTTAACTATATATACTGGATTCTCTGACTTGTATATGTTACTGAAACAAGAATGCCAACTTCTGTTAAGCCTTTTATTAATCCTTAGAAACCAAATAATCAGTATTTGTGCTACCCAGAGGTATATATACCCAGGTAGTCTTAATTTAGCCTAAGGAATTTCCATTCCTACATTATTATTGTCAATAAAATGTTGTAACTTAATAGACTAACAGGCTTTTAAATAACAGATTAGAAAATTTTACATTTTCAGTTATTTTTCAGTTGTGGGGAGATAGGGTTCTAAGGGTAAAGTAAAGACGAACATTCATGGACTTAAACATTGACCCCTGATACAAGTAGATTGATTGATTGATTTTAATAGCATGTCAACTTGTCTTGGATTATTTTATGCCAAGAGGTTAGGGAATTGGGTTCATTGTATGTTCAGATTTACATTTTTTGTGTAGTTGTTGCTTCAGAGTTTTTTGTTTTTTTTGTGCATGAACCAACTGAATATGAATAATTTTCAAACAGATATATTTCACTTATAGATGGGACCCTAACAGGTACTCCCACACAGTGCCAGAGTGGATCTGTGAGTAATGGTAATAAAGGAGTACTCCATACTCCCCAGATATGCTGAAATAGAGCCTAATCATTAAATGCAGTTTAGTGCCATATCAGGACAACCTGTTTTTTGGGAGGGAAGGGGTTCTTACCCTTCTGCAGGAGATACAATCAGTTTATAGTAAGCCTTGCTGATAGGGTAAAAATAAAAATCAAATTTTAAACTATTTTCAACACAGTTAAAGACAAAAGAACAGCGGCCAATAAAGTAAGGAAGAAAAATTGAAAGCTAAAGCATTATCAGGTAAAATATCCAAGAATTCTTATTTACCAATTTTTTTTTGTGTCAAAAGTAAGAGAACACCAAGGTAAGTTTAGGATAATCCACTTCTGGCTGGCAAGAAATTGGTATATAATTGCTAAAACAAACCAAAAATTAAGTCTAATAACTGTGTTAGATATTTAGAAGTGGATCCTTCACAATTGCATGTATTTGTATTTAAATAACTGAGCAAAGGGCATAAAAAGAATCTGGTTTAGCTCAAGGAAAAAATTCACCCCAACTTGAGCAAGGTCAGAAAGTAGACTCAAGTGAGTGAAGAGTTGATCTTGACCTCACCATTTGATAAACCAATCAGAAATAGAAAACCAATTTAATTTGATACATTCACAATTTATAAATTGGAATATATAACTTCACTAACTATATATCTAATTTCACTTCACTAACCAACCTAATGAATTATTTACTGGTTCATTTTGAATTATCAAACATCTCACCTTTTCAGGGGTATAAGTGGCATTGTATTTTGGTTTGGTTTTATGGCATATCAAATATTGTAGGTTATTTAATGCTAAATCCATTTTAATACATATAAACAGTTCTATTTCAAACAATTCAGTTTAGCATAAGTACACACTTTAGTTTTATTAAACCAATAGATAGGACCCTATCAGGTGCCTCCACTCCAGGTCAGAGTGGACCTGGGAGTGATGGCAATGAAGGGGTACTCCACATTTCCCAAAGCTCCAGCATTACAGAAGTCTCACCATCGGATTGTTTCATGTCATATCCAGGACACTCATTGGGGGTGTCTTACCCCTCTGCTGAGATGCAGTCAGTGTATTCTGCAGCCCTAGAGCATCATAGTGATCATTACAGAACATTCTTAAGCTAAAGCACAATTGTACACAATTGTTTTTATGAAGAATATGAGGGTCATTCAATAAATAAGGTGAATTTTGTTCACATTTATAGAAAAAAATGTTTGCATTTTGAAAATTTTTTTCCTTATTTACAGAATGCCCTTTTGTATATCAATAAATTCTTTTGACATCTCACTGGTTGTCTTATACCACTGACCTAGCATTACAACTAAGCTAAGCTTATTAAATAAGTATGATATGATAAAAATTATTTTCAAAAGAAATCATGAAATTTAATTTAGATGATATCAGAACAACAAGCACTCAAATAGTCATTAACTAAGCTTAGCTGAGTTTGGCACAAGGCCAGAATTATGGCATACCAAGTGAGAATCAAACAAACAATAATCTGATAGTCTCACTCATTAACCATTACACCAAGTGAGATGCCCTTAGTCATTAACTAAGCTTAGCTGAGTTTGGCACAAGGCCAGAATTATGGCATACCAAGTGAGAATCAAACTAACAATAATCTGATAGTCTCACTCATTAACCATTACACCAAGTGAGATGCCCTTAGTCATTAACTAAGCTTAGCTGAGTTTGGCACAAGGCCAGAATTATGGCATACCAAGTGAGAATCAAACAAACAATAATCTGATAGTCTCACTCATTAACCATTACACCAAGTGAGATGCCCTTAGTCATTAACTAAGCTTAGCTGAGTTTGGCACAAGGCCAGAATTATGGCATATTGTATGAGTGAGGAGGAGGGGGTCTTACCTCTCTGCAGAAATACAGTTGGTGTATTCAACAGCCCCAGCTGACAAGGGCAGTATTTCTATTCAGTACCAGAAAGCATAAAAAGTTAAATGCTGTAAATTTTCAAAATGTTTGAAAATTTGCATCAAGTAAGATAGATAACAACAAAAGAAATTTAAAAATTTAGCACTGAATATAAAATTCACCAATGTCATTAAAATAGCTTGAAAACCTTTGATGCTGATATAGCATTTAGGCTGGTTTGCTTTCTTTGTTTAATGGCATATCAACCTTTGTGGTTTATTTAATGCCAGAGCCATCCTCATAAAAGAGCAGCAGTGATACTATTTTAATTTTACTGTGGTGGGGATAAGGAGGTTTATATCTTTCCCAAGGGTATCAGTCTGAAAGTAAATATTATAGCTAAAGCATTTATATAATAACAAAATATCACAAGGTATCTTTTTTTTTAAATATCACTGTTTTTTTTTTCTTCCTTTAAGAAATATTTTTATATATATTTAAAAAAAATTCAGGTTTACTTTTATATTCTATTACTATTCAAAAGCCATGAATTTTGTAAATTATATGTTATGAGTTCATAGGAAAATGCAGCTTAGTATTGTAATAGTAAAGCTTTCTGGGTACTGTGATAAAAACTTAATGCTGAAATGAATTTTAAAATAGAATAAGCACAAAGAAAAAAACAAATAACAGAAGGTTGAATTAAAGAGATGCTGTCTTTTTATGTATTATTTTGACAAAAAAACAAGAATTTCTTAAAAATACTTGTGTGTAATTCAAGCTAGACTATCAGATTATTGTTAGTTTGATTCTCACTCAGTATGGCATATTTCTAGCCTTGTGCCAAACTCAGCTAAGTTTAGTAAATGACTAAGTACATCGCACTAGGTGTAATGGTTAATGAGCTAGACTATCAGATGATTGTTAATTAAATTTTCACTCAGTATGCCATAATTCTGGCCTTGTGCCAAACTCAGGTAAGTTTAGTAAATGACTAAGGTCATCTCACTCGGTGTAATGATTAATGAGCTAGACTATCAGATTATTGTTAGTTTGATTCTCACTCAGTACACCATATTCCTGGCCTTATGCCAAACTAAGCTAAGCTTAGTAAATGACTAAGGGCATCTCACTTGGTGTAATGGTTTATAAGCTAGACTATTAGATTATTGTTAGTTAGATTCTCACTCAGGATGCCATATTCCTAGCCTTGTGCCAAACTAAGCTAAGCTTAGTGAATGACCTTTTGAGTGCTTTTTATTCTAATATCATCTAAATCGAATTTCATGATTTCTTTTGATAATCATTTTGATCAATTTATAGTAATTCAAAAAGCTTAGCTTCATTTATAGCAAAAGGCCAACTGTATTCATGCAAGTGAAAATTATTCAAAACATAATTTCAAACAGATCTGTTGATGGATTAGACAAAACTCTAACAGGTACTACAACTTTAGGTCAAAGCGGACCTGGGAGTAATAGCGATGAAGAGGTGACTCTATACTACCCAGAACTTCAGAAATGAAACCTCACTGCTGGATGCAGTTTAGTATTAAAGATGGTTAGAGAATGTACCAGTAGAAATGTCAGGTGAATAAAAAAAAATAACAAGGTTACTTAATCTGAAGAATTTGATGAAATGCCTAATTAATGAGTCATTAAAACATTTTTCCAAGAGTTTTTCTAGCCTCCTAACACCTTTTAGCGAAAAGGTGTGTTTCATCCTAAAAGAATTCTTGATTCATTGAAATTGTTAGAACCACCAACAGACTGCAGGAAAAGAAACAACAATGACAAGAGATTTGAACCACCAATACTGCAGGAAATGACTAGAGATTTGAACCACCAATACTGCAGGAAAAAGAAACAACATGACTAGACATTTGAACTCAGGTTAACAATGTTCTACAAATTTAAATAAAGCAAGGAAATCAGTGTTTGATACAGAGTGCTTCAGAAATACCTAACACATTAAATTGTCACCTATGTAAGGCAAATGAAACCAGGCAAATGGCAATGGTAACTCTATTTAGTTGATTTACCATATACTTTTCAAATCCTATCAGTTATAATCATGGCTTGGACTGGTGGACACTGTAGGTTTGATGGTGAAACATTTTTTTAAGACTAGTGAATCTGTAATTGCTACACAGAGAGCTTTTTGGATTCATTTCATATTACATTGAAATGATGCTGTTCTGGCTAGAAAATCAACACTGCTATAGGTTAAAAATTCTATTCAAAATTATTAAATAGTTTCATTTCATTCATAGATGGGACTCTAACAAGTACTACCACCACCTGGGAGTAATGGTAATGAAGGAGTACTCCACATTTCTCAAAGCACCAGGATTGGAGTTTCATCAACAGATGGTTTAGTATTATATCCAGAACACTCGTTTTCAGGAGAGTCCTACCCCTCTGCTAAGATGCTGATGGTATATTCTACAGCCCTAACCAACTGGACTGGTAGAATTCATTATTTCTTCTTACCACCAGAAATATTTAATCAATAAGTACAAAATAATGACTAAAGCTAAGCAGTTTAATACTGTTACAAATTCTGCTAAATCCAGTTACGTTAAATTTGGCAACTATTTTCTATCACATTTCATTCTAGAAATCTTGCTAAATCTTCTTAAAAAGTATAAAAATAAATAACTTGAAGAGAATCTGTCAATAGTTTTCCAAATTTTCCCTAAAGAAAAGTATTCCTTAGAAAAAGGTGTCCCTCTTTTTCTACCTATAACTCATTCCAGCATTTTGTTATGCTATGAAAAAAAAAAAAAGTTAAAAGTAAAAGAAAAAAGGTGAAAAATTTACCCCCTGGTCCACTGTTGGATCTGGTGAAGCTGTTCTCTTGCCCTCCATCCTGCTGATGGTAAGAGGTGCTTCCACTGTGAGTGACAGTCAACTCTTACTTTAGACTTTCAAAGCAGCACATTCCATCAAGTTTATCACTGAAAAAGACATAAAAGAATCAATGAGAATACAAAGTTATGAAGAAAGAGTAAAGAAGAGAAAGTGACAGAAAGAGTGAAAGAGAACAAGGAAAAAAAAAGAAAGAAGATAGAAAAAAGACAAAGATATAAGGGTAAAAGAGAGAGAGAGAGAGAGAGAGAGAGAGAAAAGGGAAAGGGAGAGAGAGAAAGAGAAGTAAGAGGAAGATAGAAGAAGGTCAAGGATATAGAGGGAAAGAGATGAAAGAGGAAGATAGAAGAACAAGGATAGGGAGGAAAGGAAGTAGATAGAGAGAGAAGGAGAAAGCGAGGGAGAGAGAAAGAGTGGAAATACAAGAAAATAGAAGGAACAGAGAGAGGAAAGACAAAAAGATGGAAGAAAGAACAAAAAAATAAAGAGAGAGAGGGAAAGTACCAGAAAATAGAGGAAATAACTGAAGAAAAAAAAAAGAATGACAGGAAGATAGAAAAAAAGAACAGAGAGGGAGAGAGGGAAGACAGGAAAAGAAAGAGGGATGAGAGAGAGAGAGAGAGAGATGAGGAAAGAAAGTGGTGAAGAGTAAAAGAAGGAAAATGAGAGGGAGAACAAGAAATGAGAAGGAGGGAAGGAAAAAAGAGGAGGTAGGATGAGAAAGAAAGAAAGAAAAAAGAGAGGGAGAAGATGCAATTTATTTAGAAAGTCAGAGTTGACAATCAAAAAGAGAGGGAAAAAGTTGAAAGAAAGAAAAGCAAAGGAAAAAAGAACTTTGATATATGTCTATCTGACAGATAGACACAATAAAAGAATATTTCTTTGATATGTATTTTCTGTAATTTTGATTAAATGAGTTTTGACAGTGGTGGAGTTTCAGCTCTGCATTCTGTAGTCACTGGTTTGATCTCCAATGGGGGAGATCACTGTATACACTGCTGATGAGACCTAATAAGGTCGAAACAGCTGTCCAGTGGTTCTGTATGTTGTGAGCAAGCGTTTGCTGGATTTTCTTGTCATAGTAATTCAATTTAGAATGAAATTCCTCTACTTAAAAAAGAAAATGCACATGTGTTTTTACTGTTGTTTCAAATTTTGTTAAACAAAATGGTATGCTAAAATTTGGTGACTCTATGTTCATCATAATCCATGAAAAAAAAAAGAAAAGGTAAATTCATTAAATAGGGGATTGGTTTGGTTTCTTTGTTTTATGGCATATCAACCTTCTTGGGTTATTCAATGCCAAAGTCATCTTATAGGAGAACAGTAGTGATGCTATCTAACCCATAGCTCGTGGAATAAGGGAATTCATACTTTTCTCAAGGGAATTAGTTCAAAAGTGAGTGTATTAGTTTTAATTTGCTTACTACAGGTTGATTAAGTAAAGAAACCTAATCAAATCATTTGTTTGGTATCATTAGCACAATATTTTGACAGCTCATTCTTCAGAATTTGTTAGGTGTATAATAGAAAAAAAAACAATTTTGTTTTCATAAAGAGTGGTGGGGAAAAGAAAAAATATCAACAGAAAATGGTCACTAATATTCTCACAGGTCATATAACACACCTGATGAAAACTGGAAAATAGATTGGCCAAAAAGGTTCAATTATTCAAACAATTTTTGATATGTTGATGACTCTTCTGAAAGTCAAATGAACCAGTATCCTAATATCAGTCCTGCAAAGAACTCCTTAAAATTGCCTAAGAGGTATTGAGTGGACTTGGGAATGATGGCAAGGACATTGTATTCAACTCCCCAGAGTCCCAGAACCTCACTACCAGATGAAGTATAGAGTCATAAACAGGATAATTCTTTTTTTTTGAAAGGTGAAGGGGTCCTACTTCTCAGCAGGAAACGCAGTTGACAAGGCGGGCATGTGTTCCATTTCCCTGAACTTTTGCATAGTGTTACGTTCCGCTCTCTGGTCAAACAAACGACAACACGGAATTTATATATAACAATATGTATTTATTTTCTCGACGGACGCTTGTGTGAAGTAGGAGCAGTCAGGAGAGGAATTAGAATCGTTCGTCTATGAGGCTTGAACTCTTCGATGTAAGTAGACGATGGCTGAGACAACGCACACAGAGTGACGACGAGGTCAGCTTCGTGAACAGTGGGACCCTTTTCACTGCCTCTGTTCAATTCGTCGGCTTTATATTACCTTCAAACTCCCACGCGGAGATATGGACACGCCTCCGCAATTTCTTCCGATATCTGGTGTTCAGGATGTGTCACTTCCGCTATCTTTGGAATGGCCTGTGTGATCGTCATTGAGCGGAAATAACTGTCATGCAGTTCACAGGTCACTCTCTTCCGGTGCATCACTCTGAAGTGGGACCTTCATCTTGTCCCATATTATCAGCCGAGCACACCTGTGCAATTTCTTTTGATTATTGACTATTGGGATGTGTCACTTCCGCTATCTTCGGAATGGCAGGTGTGATCGTCATCGAGTGGAAATAACTATCATGCAGTTCATAAGTCAATCTCTTCCGGCGCATCACTTTTTTTACGGCACAGTGAGAATTTTTACCTTGTCTCATATTGTGAGCCAAGCTGTATTTTACAATAGCACCTTATATATATATATATATATATATATATATATATATATATATATATATATTAATACTGGCCCAATGACTTAGTGAGTATTTCTAAAATAAATATATCAATTCCTCAAATTTTCAAATTGTTTGCCCTCAAATTCTTTTATTAAATGAATGTTGAAAAGATAGATTTGTAGTGAATCTGACAATACGTGGAAAGTTGGATAAATCAAACACTTTACTCAAATTTAAATGTGTGATATTTCTTTCGGCTTTATTTTATCACAAACTTTTTATGATGAAATAAAGCCGAAGAAAATATCACACATCTAAATTTGAGTTCAGAGTTTGATTTATCCAACTTTCCACATATCAAATGAGTCTTAGCACTATCATAACACTGGTAAAATCCTTTATACCTACTTTTTCAGCCTCACACACACACACACACACACATACATATATATATATATACATACTTATGGCATCAATCAGTCTCAAGAGACAATTTTGTATGGAGGTCTGGCAGTTCCCCATGGAACAGTAAAAGTAAAGTGCAAAGTGTCCTTGAGGTAGGCATGAATCCATCCATCTATTATCCTTCCAGCTATGGGTAAATAGTAGAGCAGACTAGCTTTCTAGCCTTGGTATGGCAACCAATCTTGAAGGAAGTGCTGTTTGGAAAATCTGTGGCACACTGATGTGCCATTCTCCTGTTATCAGTTCATCCTTAAACTGTGGCTGGTTTCACCCAAGCCCCTATCATGCTAAACAAATCTTCAGTATAAGCAGTCTAGCAGTTCACATCTGAACTGTTTAGCACTTATAAATTATGTGCAATGGAGAGCTATTATGTAGGGAAAATGAAGAGATAAAAGAGAGGTTATTTATTTCATTAATTTTTTTTTTTATTTATTGTTACCTCCTTGGAAACTTTTACAGAATCCAGACAAAAAAGTCTTAAAATTTTTTTTGTTACAAATTAAGTTAATCCAGTGAAATAAGATCTAAATTCATTTTTAAACAAATCCAGACTTTCAAATGTCATGTTACTGCTTAAATCTCATTAAGGTCAATGAATATCAAATTTAATTAATCTACTAGTAATTACTTACTCATAGGTAATTTGTTTATGAGATTACAAAAGACTTAAGGCCATAGAGGACCTAAAAATTATAAATAATTTTATCTCTTCTCTCAGTAATGTTTGACTTGATTTTGACCCTTGATATTTCATTTTTCCTGATTTTCAAAGAGAATTTTCTGTAGTAAAGTAATGTTTAAAACCAGCCCAGTCCAATGTTCTGGATATATGACACTAAACAATTTGATGATAAAGGCTCCAGTAATGCTGGAGCTTTGAGGAATGCAGAGTATTCCTTCATTGTCATACCTCCCAGGTCCACTCTGGCCCAAAGTGATAGCAAATGATAGGATCCTATCTATGGGTCAAATAGAACTGTTTGACATTTAAACTGTGTGTAAACAAATGACTGATGTTTAAATGAATTATTAGGGATACATAGCAATACTTGGAACCATTTAACTTTGTTGACTTATACTAAATTGAATTGATAGAAATAGAACTGTTTGATCATTAAAGCTTTTGTATCTACAAAATGTGTTAAAAATCATAAATATTTAATATGTATGTAAAAAACAGGATTTGGCATTAAATAACCAATAATGGTTGATATACCATAAAACCCAAGCAAACTAGCAAAGCATTGAAAGTATACATGTAATAGCTCTGTTGTTTTGCGAGGGGTAGTGGGTAATGCTTGTATTAATTACTGACCACAGACAATACCTTAATCTTGATTTTGAATGTGCAATATTGATTGAATCAAAATAACCTAAAACTGATTTTAGGCCAAATTTTTGTTTTCTTTTCATTACATATATTTAGTTTCTCCGAACAATAAGTGGTTTAAGATAATTTGGGGAATAATCAGGTACTGCTAAGTCTGTGAACATAACAGATATATTTTTTTTTTATTCTTTCCTCTGAAAGCCAAATTAAAATACATCTATGTCGATTTAATTTTTTTCTCTCTTGCCACTAGAATTTGATATATGATAAGATATGTAATAACAAGAGTAAATTTTGAAAAATGACATCCTGGCTTACATAAACAGCAAATTTTATACAAACTCATTAGATTTACACAGTAATGAATGGTATAAAATCTGAAAGGTTCTTTTCAACTCCATCGAAAAACAACTGAACATTAGTAAACACATTTATTAAAACATACTTATAACAGCGTTTAAGATGTGAACCAATTCATTTTTTTCATCTGATCAACCATTGACAGTAATTTTTATCTAAATACGAATGAAGCCATGAAAATCAATAATGACCAAATCAATTTCTTGATTTTATTTATAGAAAAATAGAAATATCAGTTTCATTTCTTAAACTGGTGGCTTAATAAAAGAAAGACTTTTTATGGTAGTTTTATTCCTCAAGTACTTTTACTGATCACAGGGATTTAAAAAGAAAAAAAAAAGGAAGTGATAGAGACCCTTAAAACTAAACAGCTGGACTTTTAGGGTTTATAACTGATAGAGTTTCTACATTCACTTATGACCACTCAAGCTCACTATGGAGTCATGAAAATGTAATTTGCCTCTCACCCCAATAAATGATATAAAATACATACATGGATTCTAATTGCTCCACTACACCCTACACTCTAAATAATAGACCTATATAACTGCCTTGACAAAGCAAGATCACAAAATTATCATCAGTAGACTAAAAGTTTATTTTATATCAATGATTCTCATTTCATAACAACCAAATATCAGGAGAAGGAGGAGGATCATCATTGTCATCGTTGCTTGCTTGTTTGTAATGCCTCTTTAGCCATCTCCCATATTTTACAATTGCCCAGTTGGCTGGGGCTTTAGAATACATGCACTGCACCACTGAAGTGTCCTGAATATGACACTAAATAATCGGATGGTGAGGTTCCAGTGATGCTGGAGCTTTGGGGAATGTGGAGTACCCCTTCATCGCCATCGCTTCCAGGTCCACTCTGGCTCAGAATGTTAGCACCTGATAGGGCCCTATCTACGGGTCAAATAGAACTAAACTGCTTACTTATGCTAAACTGAACTATTTGAAATAGAACTGTTTTGGCATTTAACTGTGTGTGGGCAAAAACTATACGTATACTAAACTGAATTGGTTTGAATTAGAACTGTTTGACTAAACTGAATAGCTTGAAATAGAAATGTTTTGATAATTAAACTGTGTACTGATGCTAAACTGAATTGTTTGAAATAAAACTGATTATTTGTTGTAAAAATGGATTTGACATTAAATAACCTACAAAGGTTGTTATGCCATAAAAACCAACTAACCTATTTTACTAAAACCTTTTAAAAATTTTTTTTACCAGTTTTATAGCTGACTGTAATAAATTTCAGATGACATCCAGACTAAAACTAAGGGCCAAGGATACAGATTAGTATGATTATATACTTAGAGATAGATTACTTCTATATTTGCAACAGCAACAGCAGCAATAGTAATACTCTCCTGATAGCAGCACAGAACAACACCATAAGAAATAACTATATCAAGGAAAGAATAGATAAGACATAACAAAATAGCAAATGTAGGTTATAAGGTGATAGAGATGAAACAATTAATCACATAATGAGTGAATGCAGCATATTAGCACAAAAGAGTAGACACGACTGGATGGTGAAAGTGATCCACTGGGAACTGTGCAAGAAATTTAAATTTGACCATGCACAACCCAGAACCATCCTGGAAAATGAGACTCAAAAACTTCTCTGGGATTTTTGCGATACAAACAGATCACCTAATCTCAGTCAGATGGCCAGACCAAGAGATAGTCAACAAAAAACATAGAACTTGCCAAATTGTGGTCTTTGCTGTCCCAGCAGAACTCAGAGTAAAATTGAATAAAGAGAAAAGAGAGTTAAGTACGTTGACCTTCCGAGGGAACTGAAAAAACTATGGAACATGAAAGTGACAGTAATACCGATCGTAATTAGAATGCTCAGTACAGTCACTGGAAGAATTGCAAATAAGAACATGAATGGAGACCATCTAAATGACAGCACTGTTAAGATTGGCCAGAATATTGAGAAGAGTCCTGGAGACTTGAAGAGACATGCTGTCACACAAACTTCAGAGAAAGACTATCAGCTAATGCTGGTGTGAAAAACGCTCAAAGTATTATAATTATCATAATAATAATAATAATAATAATAATAATTTGTTGTTGTTAGGTGTCCTTGGCATTTTCCATTTTTACTATGTTCTCATATTAACCTTAAAAAAAAATCTTTTCATAGAACATATAGCGATCAAATTCTCAAAAGTAATTTATCCAACAGTTCCCAAAAATGCCCTTTTAAATTTTTTTCTTAACATTATTTCTAAAATCCTCCAATTTATTCTTGATTTTTGTGACACTACTGCTATTTTTGATCTGATAAGGGAATAACACAAAAAATAGAAATTTTAAAAAATCCAATAGGTTAACAGACTTAGTTTTCTAAAATTTGCCTTGATAGAAAATTTCCAGTTTGAGGAAAAATGATAAGAAATAATTGCAAATTCCATTATTTTGAAAGTTTCCATGAGATCCCCACTCATCCTTCTTTCTGGTAAAGTAGTTAATTTAATTTTTCAAATCTCTTCCTATAACTGTAATCTTTTGCTGGTTTTATTATTTTTGTTACTCTTCTTTGTATGACCTCCAAAGTCAATATCAAACTCAAAGTTCCACTGGAACTCAAGTCTGAGTACAATATAAGTATTACACTAAAAAAGCTAGTGAAGCTCTAGAACTCTGAACCAGTTATGAGTCAAATAGATCCATTTAAAAATTATTAGTATTGAATATGAATACTTAAAACCATACAAATGTGTGCAAACAAATGAATTTTGTTAGATAGTTGGTTAGTTGGATTTATAGTATGTCAACTATTGTTGGGTTATTTTATACCCAAACCAATTTTAAAATTATGGTCTCCAATTAAATATGGTACAAAATAGTTATCACTGACAATGCTCCATTCACCAAATTAGACAACAAACTTACTACTAATATTAACAGTGTAAATATCTTTTCATACTACTAGTACTGGGGGGAGGGTCCCCAAGGCATAATGGTTAAAGTGCTGGACTGTTGTCTCAAAGGGAGTTCAAACTCCAGTCTTGTTATTATGTTCTCTTTTGGACTTATACCCTAAGGAAAAGCATGAACCTATTTATCCCCCAGCTATGGGTTAAATAGTATCATTGCTGTTCTTTTACAGGGATGCCTTTGGCATTAAATAATCCACAAAGGTTGATATGCCCTTAAAACAAAGAAACCAAACCATACTACAAATACTATGAGTAAATATAAGATGATGATCTATCAAAGCAGTCAGAGAAGAGAAAGAATAACAAAATGGTTAAATTTGAATGGATGTGGTCAGTGGATCTCTGTGGCCTAATTTGTAATGCAGTTGATCAGTTATGAAAAAGCATATCATAGAATAAAGGTCTGAAAATTGAGATAGAAAGCAGTTGAAATTAAGATGAAAGAAATACTATTTGAAAAACTGTCCAAAAAGCATTAATGGTGTAAAAAAAAACCTGTATTTTTTTTTGTTATAAATGTCATAGAAGAAAATTTATATAACAGATTTTACAAGCAAAGGCTGAAGTCAAGACAAAGAGATTAAAAGTTTAAAAGGCTCTGGTTTACACCCTACATCTTTAAATGAGGTGTGACATAGATTACTTACTGGAATCCATCTTCCAAATAAGTACCTTCCTATTTGCACTAAGAGAGAGGGTCAGAAGTACCCCCTAATGACCCAGGGAAATGCCCAGGGAACCAGAAATACTCACAATAAAAACATGACCTTGAATCATGTTTTGAATTGGGTAGCTACATAGATTCCCAACCCTAAACACAGACCTGGGGTCATACTTCCCAGGGTGATGAATAAATATCCCCTTAAAAAGGACAACCCAAAGCCAAGATCCCTACCTAACACACCTCAAGCTGGGGTCTTTAAAGAAGACCCTAGCTTAAAAAAAAAAAAAAACAACTTTTGTGTCCAGCCTGCTTTTATTGAGCAGGGATGGGGAGGCTAGTTAAATATCTATCTATACACAAGGTTCATCTAATATCTCACCATGCAGTCCTAGTCTAGTTATAAACATGTTTATGGGTTTTTTTTTTTGTGAAACTAACTTCAGAGTGATGTTATATCTCATTCAAAAATTCTTTGCAAATTAGATACATTGTCTAAATATCTCATTTATATACATATATATATATATATATATATATATATATATATATATATATATATATATATATACACACACAGGTATATTAGAGATAAATAAGAAAAGCTGGCGACCTTAGTCCAGGGTGATCCAATAGCTACTACACCAAGGGCACTATTCCATTCCCTGGATTGCTCCACTTTACCCTTGATCCATACCTTATAATGCTGAGTGTTAAGCAAGGCAGCATCAAGTACCATTTTTTTTAGTCTTTGGTATGACTCAAACTGGGATTGAACCCAGGTCTCAAGGGCCATTGGCCAACACTTTAACCCTCATGCCAATGTCTGGTAAATTACTAGAAATAAATTCAACAGCATGTAAACATAAAATATGAAAAATCAAGATATTTAGAGGATGTATTTATTTATTTATGAATAATATGGTATATATGTTTACCTTTATTGTAATTTTTAGAGTTTTTTTTTTTTTTTGCGAAACCATCTTCAGGGTGATGTTAGTATGTTATGTTATGCCTCATCTGAAAATTCTTTAAAGTTAGATACATAGTATAAATATCTTGTTTATATATATATATATATATAAAATTGATTCTATAAAACAGGTGACCTACTTATTCTGATCAATGCACTGCTCTACCAGCAAAGTACTCTTAGATTTTACTAAGCATCTCATAGTCATGCCTATAAGTATGGGGCAGTCAGTAAAGATTTAATGCACTGAAGTAGTAATTATCTTAGAAATATAAGTTCTATGACACTGGCATGCCACAATGGTTCACAGAAAAGTGTTGGATAAATCAGTTTCTATTATTTGCATTCTTTGACTTTTTCTTTCTACCTCTTAGGACCCTCCCTCCCTCACTTTTTAATGCTCTCTTCTTCATTCTTTGGCTTTTTCCCTCATTCTTTGGACTTCTCTCTTTCACTCTTTGACTTTCTCATCCTTTCTCTTAGGACTCACTCCCCCTCACTCTTTAACCCTTTCTTTCTCATTCTTTGGTCCTCATTCTCTGGACCTCTCTCTCTCTTCCTCACACTCTTTGGCTTCTTCCCTATTTCTTTTTAGCCTCTTTTCTCTTGCTCTTTAGCTTCTTTATCACTCTGTCTCTCTCCCTCCTTTATTTTTCTTTAATTTCTTCATTCACTAGATTCCCTTATTCACCGCCCCCACCTGATTTTTCTTCTTTTCTTGATTCTTTATTTCATTTTTTCTTTTCTTTGCTTTTACTCCCCATCTTTCTACTCCCCATCCCCACATTCTTTCTAATTTTCTTTGTTTTATGCTCCCTTTTTTGCTCTTTTTCCTTCTTTTTTTTTGTTTTCTTCTTGTACTCCACTTACCCTTATCCCAAACTTTCCTACTTCTTCACCCCCTAAGATCTACCCACCCACTCAACCTAGTGACTAGACTATGTACCTAGTTAAAGAATCCTGATTTCCTTAAATTTACATCATCCTCATGTGCACCCTGCCCTTTTTTTCTTCTTCCTAGCATTTGATGTATGAGGGGGAAATTTAGGGTTCCTACCTCCTCAGATCTTCCCCTACCATTTGCCATATGTCAATATATTTCATGGACTGACTCAAAAACCACATGCCATTGTCACTTTGACTGATGAGATTCAAACTGCCTCTATCTCCAAATGATTTTGCTTAGCTACTTCCAAACTACCATAAGCTCTACAAGAACACCCCCACCCAATTCTGAATAATTTGTCTCTTCCCAGAATGCCTTGCCAAGAAGAGAGAAGGTAGTTTATGCGATCGTTAATCTGGTAAGCTATTTCTTTTAGTTTTATTTTGTCTACATTTTTAAGATATTGTCACTTACTTGGATTAGCTTAGTTTGGCACTAGGCACACAGTGTGACTCAAGATCTCTAGCTATGGTCTGCTTGCTTAGCTCACAAACCATAACGCTATTAAAGTCGTTTATCGTCATTTATCGAGCTTATTTGGCACAAGGCTAGAAGTAAGGAGCACTCAGTGAGAATCAAACTATTTCACAATTGTTATAAATTATTTGAATATCATTAGGGTAGGAAATCTGTTCGAAGACCCTTCTTTGCGACAGGCTCGCCACGCTCTCACACACATTTGATTTGCAAAGGACGCGTTGCGTTCGCAAACTTACTATGCAGTATTTGAAATATCGTCACGTAATCTCATATACATTGCTTCCCCACAAAATGTAGTAAGGTATGCCCGGTGTTATCCTTACCGTAAAAAAAAAAAAACAAAAACAAACAAACAAACATAAAATTAATATATTTTTTATATTCAAACCTCAGTCCAAAAGGATAGTCACGATAAGTTTGACTTATCAAAGACTTGTTCGTTTGGTTTTTGTCGGTCAGATTTTTCCTGTAACCCATAATTAATCTTTTTATGAACACCTAGGTTTTGCATAATACCCTCATCATTACAGAGTCGCATCATATATTGCGTAATTAATATTACCTATTATCATTTACTTTTAACCGGATATCTTTTACACATTACCTTTTTTACTTATCCATTCATAACTAGACCATTAAGAAAAAGAGGAAAAAATTACAAAACTTTCCCTGAAGGAACAAGCTACTTTATATATATATATATAGATATCTCATTCCTTCATATGTAAATTTCATAAAACCACTGTCCAGTATCACAACAATAATCACATTTTGAAGATAGAGAAAATTAATTCAATTTAAAGTTATTAGACCCATATATATATATATATGTGTGTGTGTGTGTGTGGTAGGGGCTCAAATTGAGAAGAAAAAAGTTTTTTTTCTTTTTTTGACAACTGAAATGTTTCTTGTTAATTCATTTCAGTTTTACAGTGGGTTTTCTCAACTTAATTCTAATATATTAAGGTTGAGATGCATTCAGATATATCAGGGTTGGGATGTCTTCAGATATATTATGGTTGAGATGTCTTCAAATATATTAGGGTTGGGATGTCATCATCGTAATAATCAAATTATTGCTGATCAAAATAAACAGTAACTTCACAACAGTACCATTTTATGATCAATTCCTTTTTTTGTTTGCTGTTTGTTTTGCAAAAACATTGTGCTTTTTGCATTCCAGGAAATAACCTAACAAATTTTTTATTTGAATAAAATATTTTATTTAATGACATTTTTAAATAGGTATATCCAAAAAATAGCGACCTCTATCCACACCAACAGGGAGTATATCTCCCATCGCACAAAAGGGTGGTAAAGGCAGGATACCTGCAGTGCCCCCAAAATCTAAGGTTAAAGAACCCAGTCTGTCCTACAAATAGATTCATGCTTTTTTCTAAGAGTAATAGTGTGACGTCAAACGCAAACATTCTTTTTTATCAGTCAGATTTTTCGGACTATCGTCTCATTTTTATTGTTATATTCACAACGTTTTGGCCGGTGTGTCCTTCGGTCTTCTTCAGGTGTTTCATGTCGACTTCGGAAGCCAACAGCTATCGTAAGTATTCCATCAGGACACGTGGCACAACGGGTATAGACGTTTGATTAAAAGTGCTTTTAAGTGAAATCATTTGGAGGTTGCAGGTTCAATTCCAACTACAGGTAAATAACAAGTAATACTTACAATAACTTAAGACTTGCACCCGATCACACTTAACGGAATTAGAACAATCTACCCTCGTGGATTAAAAAAGGGTTCAGTTCGAAGTTCGGTGTGGGGTCTTGAGTTCGACATGAAACACCTGAAGAAGGCCGAAGAACGCATTGGCTGAAATGTTGTGAATATAACAATGAAGATGAAGACAATTGTCCAAATCTTTTAAGGGATAGAAATTAACAAGCTTCATCTCAGAAATTTAGCAAACATTCTGGTTCGGGATTTGAATTCGGATTACCAATTCAGTTTTATAAGATGATCTCAGTAGGTCCATGACCAATTGATAATAATTTCTTCATTTTAGATGACAAACATTTATTAAGATAAACTAATTCCTTGTTAAGACACTTAATTCAACGTTTCCCCATTAATCATATAAATCAAACATCATATAGAGAACATTCAAAATGCAAAATCCAGCTAATATCAACAAGCTAGAAACTTTAAGAGCTATTTTTTTTTAAAAACAAACACTTAAAAAACATGATATCTTTTTTATATAAAAGATCTTGTGAACACTCCAGAAGGCTCAACTATCAATGGCTTGCAAGTTGAACAGTAAACCATTACCATTTGAAGAAAAAACCCTTTGTTTGAAAGTTTACTCTGCAATAGGTTGATTTTTTTTATACCAGATACTGACAGATTAAATCTTTCTTCGCTGAACATTCCCAGATGAGAAGGAACCCATCTCATATAAATTGATTTATTACTTTAATTATATATCATGTATGTATAATAGTCCAATTCAATCAATGACACTTTTATGCATTCCGTGACCATCAACAGTCCCTTTCTTCATATAGTAAACTCATTTATACAGATATAATAGCTTTATGCTGTTAGTAACACTTGCATAAATTCTTGACCACAGACAATCTGTTTCTTCTTATAATACACATGTAAAATAGCTCCATGCCATTAGTAACACTTATATTCATCCCTTCCGGATTTTCAATGTACAAATTATGATTAAATACTGAAACAAATTTAACACTAAAAATTGCAAAATCCAGTGTTGCCACAAAAACACCTAGTTGGTCAGTAGAGAAAGCCAGTATCTTAAAGAGCTTGAACTCAGAGATTTTGTCTCAAAGACCTTCGTTATTCTTTCAGCATCGACCAATAATGACCATCTTTTGCGCTCATATAGAAGAGTAGAAACGGCAAATATATTAAAGAGTTTGGATTTTAATTAGAAGCTGATTTTGCTCTTTCACATTCTTTCCAGTCTGGGGCGATAGGTACTCAGACTTCTACTTAGGCTATGCTATCTCGCAACAGAGTGGCTCCTAAGTACTGGAAGGTTATTACTTCTTTAAAGGGTTTGCCGTTAAAATTGATGTCAGCACACTGTTGTTCTCCATAGCCCTAGCTTTCGGTGAGCTGACTTTCATTCCATAGAACGTTGGATTTGACAATGAATCTATTCTTCAGAGCCTGGAGCTACTATGAAATCAATGCTGTCAGCAAACAAGGTTGCAGATTGGTCTGACATCAATAAAAATACAGGTCTAGAGACCCTGCATTATTCTCTCAAAGAACAAGTCAAAAAGAGAGGGTTAAAGGAAATATGCTTGCCGGGTTTCTACAGTTGTTTTAGAAACTTCTCCAATCTACTTATTGAGAAGAAATTTATGGCCCGGATGATTTGAACACGGTTTCCTTCTATATCAAAACCTATGAGGACGTATTTTAGGCCATTATGCCACGCCCGATTGAAAGTTTTTTTTTAAATTGTCAAAACTGAGGAACCATACAATCTTTCACTCCTTCCTAAATAGAAGCTTCATCTTAGAACATCGTTAACGGGAGGATAACGAGGCTGTTAGTTCGTGCTAATGCTCTCGTGAAAGTTATGAAAGCGTCTCTTCTTCTCCTAGCAATAAGTAAATAGTAGGGCAAACTGGGTTCTTTAGCTTTATTAAGGCAACTGTTTTAAGAGAAATTAAAACTCAAAATACTAAATCTAAAGATCGCTTGTGGAGATCAATAAATTAATAAAATTCAAATACGAATCAAAACCAATTATGAAATACGAAAATAAAAGAAAAATATCACATACAATTCCAATTCCGCCTGAATCTTAACTTTTGGTGCAATAAAAAAGAACTTAGTCTCTTTCAGCACCTTGTAAGCTCACTGGATGATACGTACGTTTTGACAACCTCTCGAAACAAACAGTCTATACTATATAACTTTTATAATATTTCATGGACTAAATAAAAAAACAACAACATGAAAATGATAAAAACGTTCCAAGAGAAGCCCATATACTGTTCGGAGAATTAGTGGCACACTGATGCATCATTCTTCTATAATCAGCTCATCCAAAAAGTGTAATTCATTTGCTAGGCTTCAACTTAATGGTCGTCAACGAATATCCCATTAAAGAATTGTCTACATTAATGTACAAAAAATAATATAGGAACGTAATATTTTTTGAGCGGGGCAAGAAGAAAAAACTTCAACAAAAACTTCAATAAAAGCTGAAAGATTTTGATAAAAAAGAGTTTTTCTTTTTTTAATCTTCTACTTGTCTTGCCCTTCTCAAAAAAAAAAAAAAAAAAAAAAAAAAAAGAAGAATTTAATACACACCATTCAAGTAAGAGTTTCAATAATTATCATCATTTTTTAAAATTAAACATTTACAGTTAAAAACCACATCTTCAATTCACTAACCTGTTATATTTCTTTAGATCTCCACCCACAAATTTTAATACATCTATTTATGGCCAACAACTAATATATGTACACTACCAGTCAAAAGTATTAAGCCACTCTCAAAATTTCTATTTCTCATCCTAAAAGTGTTATTTTTAATAAAACAAGTTAAGCACCACAATGTTTTTATATATCATTCTAAACACTTCTTCCTCAGTAACTTCGACTATAGTATAATCAGATATATTTTGAAAAATTGATTTGAAGGTGTTTTTCTGCTTTAGTTTTCATGATTTTACTGTTAGAAGACTTTAGGAAGCGGGACAGATCAAGACAAAAGGTAGGGCAGGTAGACCAAAAGCAACAAGAGCAGAGGACAATTTCATCAGTCACCAACTTGCGAAACAGACTTTTGACAGCTCAAAGCATTACTGCGCAACGGAACCACTATCGTGAAAAAAATGTGTCAATATCCATTATGAAGAAAAGGCTCTGTGAAGTTGGCCTATATGGAAGAATTGCTGTCCAGAAACCTCTGTTGAGGAAGCAAAACAATGTCAAAAGCGCACATAGACTGGACAATAGAGCAGTGGAATAAAGTCTTTTAAACTGATGAAAAGTTCGAAATCTTTGAGTCAAATAGGAGGGTCTACGTGCGGCGAAGAGTTCGTGAAAGATCTGCAACACCTGTATCGCACCAACTGTAAAGCATGCGGGAGGCTCGGTTATGGTGAGAGGTACTTTTACCAATTGTAAAATCGGGGATTTGAAGCAGGTGAAGACCAAATTGAATCCCACCGACTATCACAGCATACAGCAGCATCACGCGATCCCATTTGAAACGCGGTTTGTGGGTCAAGGATTTGTACTCATACAAGATAATGACCCAAAGCATACTAGTAAACTCTGCCAGATGTACATTAAAAATAATAAAGGAGCAGCATGTCCTTCAAATAATGTATGTGGCTGGCGCAATCAACGGACGTAAATCCCATTGAAATGGCGTGGGATTAACTTGACCGAAGAGTTAGAGCTAAACAAGCCACAAAAGCGGTTCACCACTGGCAACTCTTGTAGTAAAGCTGGGAAGAACTATATTCAGCCTACCTTCAGTCTTTGGAGGTACTATTTACCAACCCCTCCGCTCGGGCAGGATATGACACAAGGTCAATTTTTAAGCGGAGTTTAATAGGTTTGGAATTCAGAGTTTTCCTTCTCCTAGTCTAGTTGCCTCCCCAAGGCTGAAGAACCTAGTCCATCCTACTATTTACCCATAGCTGGAGGGAGAATAAGGGGGTTCCAAGGGTATTTGCCCGAAAGTGAACGTAATAGCGCGACTGGAGTACGAACTCGCGTACTACGATTCCGCAGAGAATAAGGGGGTTCCAAGGGTATTTGCCCGAAAGTGAACGTAATAGCGCGACTGGAGTACGAACTCGCGTACTACGATTCCGCAGCTCATCGCTTTAACCACTACACCACGAGGACACCCACAGTCAAAACTTTTTGGTCAGTCTTTGGAGGTGCCCGTGGTGTAGTCGTTATCGTCGTAGGAAATGGACACGGCAACACGAGTTCAAATCCTGATTGCATTTCACATAGCACTAATACCCTTGGGGAAGGTATGAATCCAATTATTCTCCCTCCAGCCATGGGTAAATAGTAGGACAGACTTGGTTAGGCAACTAGTCTAGGAGAAGGAAAACTCTGAATTCAAACCTGTTAAACTCCGCTTAAAAATTGACCTTGTGTCATATCCTTCCCGAGCGGAGGGGTTGGTAAATAGTACCTTCAGTCTTTGGTGGAAAGAATGCTGAGAATCTGTCAAGCAATGATAACGACTAAAGAGAGTCATATTGATGAATGAAAAGTTTAAGAATTTTTTGTTTTGTTTTTTGGCTTAATTTGAATTTAACGTGGCTCAGGAAGACTTGTATTTAGTATAGAAAATAAAAGCTTAACTTGTTTCATTAAAAATAATTGTAGTAGGACGAATAACATTTTTTGAGGGTGACCAAATATTTTTGACTGGTAGTGTACATATATATACATGCATATATACACATATATGTATATACATGCTTGTATAAACATATATGTATACATACATACATATTTACACACACACACACACATATATATATATATACACACATATATGTACATGTAAATAAATAAATATATATATGTGTGTGTGTGTGTGTGTGTTTCTGTCTGTCTGTATGCATACAATAAATTGAGCTCTCGGTAGCAGTTACGCAGATATACGTAAACAAAATAGATAAGAGTTTAAAATTCCTTTGCTTACGCTATTTTCCTCGTGCTTCGAGAATCTCGCATGTCTAGCCATACTGAAGAGTTGTGATACAACGAAACAATCTGTCTGTGGATTTATATATACATATATATATATATACTTATCTATACATACATACGTGCATATATATATATATATATATATATATATATATATATATATATATATAGGGAGGTACCCGTGGTGTAATGGTTATTATCGTTGGAATTGGACACAGTCGTTCGAGTTAAAACCCTGGAGAAGATTGTTTGCATTACACATAACACTAATACACTTGAGAAATGTAGAGATCCAACAATTCTACTTCCAGCTATTGGAAAATAGTAGGGCAGATAGGGCTTTTTAACCTTTTCAACCGGTCGAGGAAAAAGGAAAAAATCTGAATACAATCCTGTTAAACATCGCATAAAAAAATTGAACTTGTTTTACACCCAGCTCATAAAGAGATGTTGATAAACACACACTCACACATAGATATACATAATATATATACACACACATACATAATATATACATAATACACACACACATACATAATATATACATAATATACACACACACACACACACATATATATATATATATACATTTATATAGATACACACATACATATATGTATTTATATAATATACACAATTACATACACACACATATATATATACACACACATTTATATACATATATGTCTACATATGTATATATACATCAATAGAATTATAGATATCTATACACACATATACGTACATACATATTTATAAACATACGTATGTGTGTGTATATATATATATATATATATATATATACACACATACGTACATGCATACATATATATATTTATATAATATACACATTTATATACATACATACACACACACACATATATATTTACCTAATATACACATTTACATATATATACATATATTTACATAATATACACATTTACATACATACATACATTTATATAATATACACATTTACAGACATACATATATTTATATAATATACACTTTTATATACATATATGTCTACATATGTATATATACATCCATAGAATTATAGATATTTATACACACATTTACGTATATATATATATATATATATATATATATATATATATATATATATATATATATATATATATATATATATATATACGTACATACTTAAACTTTTACACATTTATATATATAATTTTAAGCTGGCAGACCGTAGTGGAGGGTGACCCGAAGGCTCCCTTTTCAGCAGCTACTAAACTGAAGTGTATGGTAGGGCACTACTCTTTTCCTGGATTACTCCATTTAACCTTGATACGTACCTTATAATTCTTAGTGCTAAGCAAGGAGGCATCAAGAATCATTTTTTTTTTTCAATCTTTGGTCTCCCGGACCAGTGGCAAACTCTCTATGCATGATATCAATGTTAGAGTGTTCGCCAGTAGCCAGGGAGACCGGGTTCAATCTCAGGTCGAGTCATTCTAAAATAATGGTACTTGATGCCTCCTTGCTTAACACTTAGCCTTATAAGGTACGGATCAAGAGTAAAGTGGAGCAATACAAGGAAAAGGGCAATGCTCGCTCTCACACCAGCTATTGAAAAGAGAGCATTCAGGTCGTCCTCAACTACGGTCGCAAACTAACTCACTACTTACATTTATATAACGTATTTGACGGTGTATAAGACGCACCCCAATTTCAGCCGGGCAAATCAAGAAAAAGACCAAAATACTAATATTAAACGAGATGAAATTAATATAATGAATATTATCAATGATATCACTTTTAATCTGCATAATAACCTTTTAAATAATGACAATAGGTATATGAAAGTTACACTAAAGTCTAAGCTAATAGGAGTTGTCACGTAGCTAATTTCGGCCGACCATTGCGAATTTTAAACCTTCATAAGGTATATAAGACGCAGAGGAATTTTAAGATACTTTTAGTAAAAAAAAAAGAAGTGCGCCTTGTATGCCGTCAAATGCGGTACATACATATATATATATATATATACCTTCATATGTATGTAGAAAAAAGAAAAAAAACGGAAGAAAGATATGTTTGGCAGTTCGTTTATCGTACCGACGCGTTTCGACTTCAAGGTTTTGTCTGAATACAAAAATATGTTATCAAAATTATTATTTGATTCAGACTTCCAATTGAATAAAAAAAAATCTGTTATAATTATTTCTCATATAAAAAAAATTATTATTTTGATAAAACATTTTTATAATCAGAAGTAGAAACGCGTCGGCACAATAAAGGATCCACCAAACTTTCTTTCGTTTTTACCTTTTTCTACATACATTCTGTTGGAGTTAATTTACTTCTCACATACATTCATATGTATATATACATACATATATATGTACATATGTATACATATATATATATTGTATACTTATGCAGCAAGTCGCTATCAAAACTCACAGCAACAAACAACCTAACACAACCCCTGAAGATGACCAGTGAAATGGTCGAAACCTCTTGGGCTAGAATCCAGTACTTTCTTCACCATCTCGACCCAGACGTAAGAAAAATAACAAGAAAACTCGAACGTCTTCACTAGAAGATTTTGAAAAGAAAACAATCCGTGGTATTTAACCGAACACACACGCACACACACACATATATATATATATATATATATATATATATATATATATTGTACAAATTCACTTTTGCCTACTCGGTCTAATGATTGTAACAATGTCTCTGTGGCATGAAACTTTTTAATAACAGAATGAGTAGTGTGAGTAATAATTTTTTTAATGTCATACCACTCAGATTTTAAACATTCTTCAACTTTAGTTTACACCACCAAAATAGGTTCAGATTGGTAGTTTAATGGTTAGTGAGCTAGACTAGTAGACTATCGACAGTTTGTTCAAATCTCACTAAGAGCTTCAAATTCTGCTTTTGATACTAAACTTAATAAATGACCAAAAAGGTTCAAAAGAAGAAAAAAAATTGAGTGAAGATTTGTTCACTTACTGAAGATCGCCTTGGACTGTTGTAGGGTTCTAGGAAACTAATTTTCATTTTCAACAACTTAGATTCAATAAGTAATCAAAAGGACTTGGTACATACCTGGTATGACCTCCTGAAAGACCTATAAATATTTACTATATTTTATATAGCAAGGCCTAGGGCTACAACACTTAGGGGTATCTTTGAACAAATGGGACTGATAACATCTGCATAAATTCAACTCCAATCCCTGACACTAAGTAAATAAAAACTGATAGATTAATTGAAGTCATTCATATCTGGGGATAAGGAGAACATTCTGGGAGTGGAAAGGTTAGAGTGAAATAGCCGTCATGATGATGACCAGGTCTACACTGGCAGTGAAAGAGCCACTTCCCTTAAAAAGCAATTAAAGTAGTACAAATTCTGAAGATTATATATATATATATATATATATATATATATATATATATATATATATATATGCACAAAGTGAGGGAGAGATATGAAATGATAAAGATATAGAACTATATAAAAATGAGAAAGAAAAGGAGATTGAGAATAAATGAGAGAAAGCAAGAGAGATATGAAATATAAAGTGATATAAGAGAGAGAGAGAGAGAGAGAGAGAGAGAGAGAGAGAGAGAGATTACCCTGGCCAAAAATTCCCTCAGCCTAACATCTTACTTTCTTTTCACCTCGTCAACCTCTCATTTTTTAATTGTTTATCTTTTCTAATGTTCTTTCTCCCTCCCTCGGTCCATCTTATAGAAAACCCGGAGTGCCTTCTTTTGGCTTTCCCTTAGGGAGAGATGTCAGCACTAACGGAAAAATCTGTGGGGATTCCTGCTGTCCTACATAAACATTCCGGGTTGCTGAGTAGGAATGAAAGAGAGAGAGAGAGAGAGAGAGAGAGAGAGAGAGAGAGAGAGAGAGAGACGGGAGAAACTCACTTTTTTTTTGGCAGGGTCAAAAGTAAAAAATGTTGGAGACAGGACCGGCCGAATAAATGGACGTTTTCACGGTCGTCACTTTTATTTGTTTACTTATTTTAGCGCGGGAGAGTTTTTGAGATAATGGAGGAATATTTTCTCAAAAGAGACAGACAGAGACACTGAGTCTTTCGGCTTAAGAAAGAAAGCAGAGATGTCAGAAATGTAACCTTCGGCCTTCTAATTTGGTTAAGCTTGGTTTGAGACGAGATGAAGGAAGCAACAAGAACAACTACAACAAAAAGAAAAACTATTTTCACTCATACCCCCCAACTCTTTCCTATTTTCTCAGCCTCTCCCACAAAATCCAGAGCTCGGGTTTGGGTCGGCTGGACATCATTAAAAGACCATCGAATTCGGCAGCATTGACATCAATCAGTGTTTAACATCTTTTTTCTCAAAGTTTTTTGATTGTGAATATAAGAAACAAATTGAATTTTTTGTCTGTTTCACAAAACAGTAGTCTTTAAAAAAAATTACTTCACATCAAATTTCTCTGGTATACTCATGTATATATTTATCTATTTGACCCCTCCGCTACGAGCAGGATGTGGCTGAAATAGAACTATTTGTGTGCAAAAAAAAAAAGATTAATACTAAACAGAGTTATTACTATTAGATAGCAATACTTGAAACCATTTAGAATTATTAGTGTTAGCAATACTTGAAACTATTTAATTTTGTGCAACCAAATGAGTTCTGTCACATTTTAAGATAATGTTACCCACAAACTATTCGCTTCATTCCAGCGATAGAGTGTTCGCCAATAGTCCGGAAGACTGGGGTTCAATCTCAGGTCGAGTCATACCTATGACTCAAAATATGGTACTTGATGTCTCTTTGTTTAACACTCAGCATTATAAGGGGAGAATCAAGAGTAAGAGGAGTAATCCAGTGAAAGGAGTAGCGCCCTACCCTACCCTACACCTCAGTGTAGTAGCTATTGAAAAGGGAGCCTTCGAGTTACCCTCGACTTCGGTCGGCCAACTTAATTATATATATATATATATAAACAGGATTTGGCATTAAATAACCCACAAGGGTTGATATGCCATAATACACAACCAAACTGAATCAAATGGGACACATGGTAAATTTTTAAGTTAGTTTGAATTCAGAGTTTTCCTTCTCCGAGACGGGTTGCCTAACCAAGGTTAAAGAACCCAGTCTTTATCTTCCCAGAGCTGAGGGAGGTGAAGGAAATATGGATTCTTGCTTTTTCCAAGGGTATGAGAGAGAAATGAAACAGAAATAGCCTCACCAAAGAATTGAAATTGAGACACCGATTCTATGTTCTATGACGATATACGTTACGCTAAGTGCGCCGCATACTCGTGTATAGGTCGAATTTCTAACACCTTAGGAAAAAAAAAAAAACAGAGGTGGACCTATCTATAAGTGATAATTTTACAAGGATAAAATAGCAACATAATGAAACAAACAAGGAGCAACTTTAAACTTGAAAAAAATTAATTAGAAAAATAACTTTATTTCATTTAATTATAAAATAAATACGGAATTTTAAAAAAGTAAGGTAGGAGGAGTTTAATCCTTCCAACAATCCCATCCGAAAGAATCGAAGAATAGCAAAGGAAATTCTTCGAGATATTCATCGTGTAGGTGGGGCTTAGAATATATTGACTGTGTACCCAGCCGAGGTGGGTAGTAAGACTAGACATCTGGGTAATATAGAGTACCCCTTCATTGTCATTATACTTGGATCCACTCAAACCCGGAGTACCTGCAAGAGTCCCATCTATGGGTCAAATAGATCTATTAAAAGATATTCGAATTTGATAGGACCGTGTACAAAAAAAAAAAAAAAAGAAATAACTAAAAAAAAATTAGGCTTACTGGGTCTGATACTAAAATGCATCAAGTGGTGAAGCTTCAATTATCGAGCTGTGGAGAGTATTCCTTTATTGCCATTACTCCCAGGACAACTCTAACTCGGAACGGTAGTACCTCTTATGTTCACATCTATAAGTCAAATAGATCAGTTAAAAAATTATTTATATTCGATAGGACTGAGCGCAAAAAATTAAAAGAAAAACTCTCAAGAAACAACTACACAAATAAAACTAAATATGGACAAGAATGAACGCGATTCTCTAACCTTTAGGCATAGAATGACGCTAGACTGTTTGACATGCCGTTAAGATGAATCAGTCAATTTAATCTCAATCCTTCAAAGAGCTCCTGACAGAATAAGATTAACGACTTTGAGAACTTATTCCCAATGAATGAGAATCTTGTGTAATATAATGAGATAGGCTAGCTGACCATTGCTAGTGACTGCTCTGTTTGTAAGTAATAATTTGTATTAGACAGGAATACCCTATATTATATAACCGTGAGCAAAAAAAAAAAAAGAAAGACAAACAAACGGAAAAAACAACTCTTAAACGACACAAAAAATGTAAATACAAACATACAATGCATGCAATTCCTTAACCTCTAGGCATAATATCAACCCAGACGAGTTGACATACCGTTAAAATCAATAAATCAGTCAATCAACTTAGTTTCTTACGGGGCTAAAATAGGCACTGTTACCTGTCTCGTGATCGAAGCTAAGTAGCGATGAGTTTGGTCAGTTATTGAAATGGTTGACCAGTTAGGAATAGCAGGTACTGAAAGCAACCTGATGTCCGTGTGCCAGACTAAGCAAAGTTAAGTAAATAACAACTGAATCCATTTATTGGAAAACTACCGAGTTTTAAAATTTATAACATTTTCTCTCTGCAGACATCTCAGGTTGCATCATGATTGATGCCCTACCGACAAACGTAAACACTGACTAAAAACAATCCAATTCTAATTCTACATTATAATTAATAAGTTTTTTTCCTTTATTCTTAAAAAAAAGCAAATAAGTGTAGGTTATTTTCTTTACAGCCCAAATAAAAATAAATTAAAAACGAATTTAAAAAATTTTAATTACATTTTTAAATAGCATGTCAAAGGTTGGCCCCCCAAAATGCATGTTCGTACCTTTGTTATGGGTTACATTACAGAAACTGGAGAACTAAAAGAATATATATATATATATATATATATATATATATATATATATATAACAAGACCACCCCCACAGGAATAAAAAAAGATTTTGTTAATATAACCTGTAGATAGGAAGTCACTTGCTATTTTTAGAATTTGTAACTAGCATAACACCCATAAAAATTACGATGACGCCTCAAAGTTGTTTTTTTTTAATGTAAAGTCAAGATGGAGCAAATGTGTTTATTAGCAAAGAGTAGAATGATTTCAAGTGTAGAATAAAAGAAAGAGATAAATAAAAGAAATCTACCAAACGTGGACACTGGTTGGGAGGAGGCTAACAAGAAAAAAAAAACTCGAAACAGGGAAGACTTTCTTTTTTACAAGTACTTGCTAAAAAGACTGATTTCGTCGGTCATTAAACTCAGCGGAGAGTCACATACTATTACATACAAAATTTATATTACACCCAACACACTACCCGTAAAAAAGGGTTTATTTTCGTATAAATCGGCATTTACTTTCTCTCACTCTTCTTTCCCCATAGATTTCTAAATGTAGTCATCAAACCCTCCGTAGGAGCAGGATGCGACACAAGGTCATTTTCTTAAGAGTTTAACAGGTTTGAATTCATAGTTTTCCTTCACCAAGACCGGTTTCCCAGTCGGTTGGGGGTGCAGAATACACCAAATGCATCTCCGCAGAGGGGTAAGACCCCATCGCCAACGAGTGTCCTGCATATGACACTAAACAATCTAATGGTTAGACATCAGTAATGCAGGAGCTTTGGAGAATGCGTAGTACTCCTTCAATGCTATCGCTCCCATGAGCACTCTGGCCCGGAGTGGTAGCACCTGGTAGGTCCCTATCTATAGGTCAAATAGAACTAAACTGAGTCAAATCTTGGTCCTATCTATTGGTCAAATAGAACTAAACTGAATTGTTTGAAATAAAACTGTTTATATGTATAAACTCCCTTTTCGATAGCTACCACACCAAGGCGCGTGGGAGAGCGCTACTCCTTTCCCAGGTATCGAAAAAGGAGCCTTTGGGTCACCTTCGACTACGGTCACCAACTTTACTTTCTTACTTTATATGTATAAAAATGGATTTGGCATTGAATAACCAACAATGGTTGATATGCCATAAAACCAAACTTCAACTAGACCGGTTGCCATACAAAAGTATGCCCTATTATTTTACCCCTAACTGGAGGGAGAATAATTGGATTCATACCTTTCTCAAGGTGTTATGTGAAATGCAGTCAGCCTCATTGAGGATTTGAACTTGGTTCGTCGTGTCCATTTCCTTTGACGATAACCGTTACACCACGGGCACCTCCACAATAGATTTCTGTACTTCAGTCTTCTCTTCAAACGTCACTTCTATTTCCCTTCCAACTTATTTTCTCTCTCCGTTTTGTTTACTTCAATACGTGTTACCATAACAACAGAACATCTTATAACCTTCTTGAGAGACCAGGTTGCATGACCATTAAATATGCAGGATTAAATTTTATTTTTAAGTCAGTCAGCTGTGTTTTTAATCACAAACGCATGATGTTTACCATTCCACGCTACTGAGGGACATATTCCCAACTTCCTTACTGCAACTAGTGACTGTGCTGAGGCAATTGTATATCCAGGTGATCATTTTGTTGGGCTCCTGTATCTAGCAACAGCCATAGAATCTTTCTTGAATTTCGCTATTTTAAAATAATTTCTTTAAATCCATAGAAACTCACTTCAGAAAAAAAGTTTTGAAACAATACTAATTGCACTAGAAGAAATTTTCCTTGTTTTAAATCTGTTTTATTGATACTAACGAATTTCATCAGGCCCAACATCCTGTGCGGCCACTTACCTCCTATCTCACAAACCATTCCACTAAGACGAACAAGACTTGCAGGACACTATTGGCGAAGTAAAGACAAACTCATAAGCGACGTTCTCAAAAGTATTTCTTCACATGGACACTGCAGTGTTGGCTGACCAGCAAAAACTTACATACATCAGCTCTGTGCGGACATTGGATGCAGTCTAGAGGACCTGCTAGGAGCTATGGACGATAGGGACGAATAGCAAGAAAGAGTCAGGAAACTCTGTGAAATCAACATAACTTGATTATTATTATTATTATTGTAGTTGCAAAAGTATTTTTTGTGTCGGGTGGATTTGTACGAGTTTAAAATGAGAAACTTTAAGACTGTGGCCAAATATAAGACTGATGTATAGGAAATTGCTTATATATATATATATATATATATATATATATATATACATAATAATAATAATAATAATAAATAAATAAATATATATATATATATATATATATATATATATATATATATATACATTATTATTATAGCTCTATCCTAGATATTGAGCACTCTGTATATTATATTGTACTTGTTTCGACACAAACCCACAAGTGATTTAGTGACAACCAACACTGTTATAATATGTATCTGTAATATAATTGGAAAGAAAACTCATTCGATAATCATTATGCTATAATATTTTTTTTCGACAGGCCACTGACGGAGCAATGTTTGTGGGCCTCTCTTTCCATTTTGTTAAAGCTATCTGATGAGGCAGGCTACGTCAGTGGCCTGTCGAAATAAATTTATAATAGCATAATGACTATCCGTTGAGTTTTCTTTTCATTTATATTACAGATATATTTGTTCAGAATGAGATTTTTATATATTTTTAGACATTTATATATTAATAGTCATACATCACACACTCCTAAAAAAAATTTATGAAACCTCTAATATATTCTCAACCTGAATAATTCCAAACTCATCGCCTCTGAACATTTATATATATATATGTGTGTGTGTGTGTGACAGAGTGTATACGAACTCAAAATTTGTTTTCTTTTCATGTTCTATGAAATATCATCATGTCGCACTATTAACACGGATATTTCTGACCCTCTCTCGCCACACCTCCCTATTATCCCTTGCTTCCGGCAGGTCCTCAAGACTACATCCCGTATCGGCACAGAGCTGCTGTATGTAGGTTCGAGCTGGACGTCCTGCTTTTGCTCGTAAATGTGAAGGGGTCCACAAGAGTATATCACTTATGAGCTCGTCCCTATTTCTTCAGTAGTGTCCCGCATGTCTGGTTCGTCTAATTTTGATAGTTTTCGTGATGGGTGGCAGGTGGCCGTACAGCTGCTGCTTTGTAGGGTGCTGTCTCCAGGACTCGTTCAATATTGCTCGCAGCATTCTTGTGTAATTGCCGTAAAGCTTTTTCTCCATACGTTTAGTTAGTGTCTATGTGGTGCATCCATAGAGGAGTATCGACACAACAGCTGTTTGGAAGAAACTGCGCTTCATTTTATCGGTCAGGTCTGACTTTTATATGACCGATAGCCTATTGTAGCTGTCCATGTCTTTGCTTGTCGCGTGTCGATGTCTGTCTCGGTTGATGAGACACTGCTCCCTACGTAGGTGAACTTGTCAACTAGTTCCAGAGCGCTACCGTTTAGTGTGGAGATGTCGCCTGTTTGATTAAAGCACTTATATTCCGTCTTGTGTGCATTGACATGGAGGCCGATGCCTGCAGCGGCTCGTTCCAGACTATCTAACATATACCTAAAAGAACAGACAGAATGCATACAAAATCAGATCGATAAGATTAGAGACTCGGTTGAAGATAGACAATCTAGGATAGCATGACAAGCGATAAACGAAGTGAGCAGAAGGAAGAGCACTGCGAAAGTTAAACTGAAAGCTACCAGCCAACAAGATCGAATACACCTGTGGAAACGGCATTTCGAGAATTTACTTGGAAACCCTCTGGAAGTTATTCATGAACCAATCACAAGAATTATAAGTAAGCAATTAGACATCAAACTAGGACCGTTTACCCAAGAAGAACTCGGTACTGAGAAAAATTTTAAACAGAAAGGCAGCAGGGCTCGATGAAATATCCCCAGAAGTGTGGAAGACCAGAAAATTCGATGACATACTGCTCCGACACTGCAATGCCGTATATAATCAAAATCCTATAGACAGATGGATGAAGGGATGCATCCTCCCCTAAAAAGGGCGACCTAGGATTAGCCAAGAACTACTGAGGTATTACACTTAGGTCCATAGCGGCCAAGATATACAATACCCTTCTACGCAACCGCATAGAACCCAAAATTGACACCATACTTAGGAAGAACCAAAGTGGCTTCCGGAGAAATAGATCCACGACCTCACAAATGTTGAATATCCGTCGAATTCTTGAAGGTATACGCGCAAAAAACCTACAGGCAACAATATTATTTGTTGACTTTACTAAGGACTTTGACTCCATTCATAGAGGAGATGGAGCAAATTCTTCTCGCCTACGGCCTACCAAAAGAAATCATCACAGCCATAATGATGCTCTATAGAAACACGAAAGTCAAACTCCGTTCTCCGGATGGAGACACTAGGAAATATAACAGACAATTTAAGTCTATCATGATTTTTTAACATGTTTACTTTGTTTTCGAATGGTGTCGAAATTATTCAAGCACTGTCCAACATTCAAGATTTCTCTCTCTCTCTCTATATATATATACATGTCTAGTACTGTCGGATGCTTGTGACTTAAACACTGCATAAATCTTGGAGTAACAGATTTGGATTCTTATGTAATTTTAACATTTTACGTTACATAGAAGTTGGCCAACCAGAGTCGAGGGCGACCCGAAGGCTCCCTTTTCAATATCTACTACACCGAAGTGTAGGGGAGAGCGTCAATCCACAACCCTGGATTGCTCTACTTACTTTTCATCCATACTTTATAATGCTGAATATTAAGCAAGAAGGCATCAAGTACTATTTTTGAGTCTTTGGTATGACTCGACCTAGGATTGAACCCCAGTTTCCCGGACTATTGACGAACGCAATACACTTTTGTAAAAGAAAATGAATAAATAGAATAAAACACCAGATAAAAAAAAGAAAGAAACGAGGGATAACATTTGCAGAGAGGAATGTTTGTCACGGAGAACTAACTCGAATTGGGCATTGACAGAGACAAATTCTGAAATTAAAAAAACCCACAATCCTATCAAAACAGTCGTCACTATAAAAACCATTAGGAACACTCAAAAACCTATTCATGAAGATGACTTAAAACGTCAGAAATACGTGTTGAAGAAGAATAAATGACTTAAAAGTATATATATATATATATATATATATACGAGGGTCGTTCGAAGTCTCATTCAGATATTAGATTTATCACACACTTCTCACCTTAATATGGGACTCCCCTAAACAAAAATTAAGACAAACTTCTGATTTAGTCTTCCTAGTTTTATAAGAAGTGGTAGTGTGTTGCCACAACAAAAGTACTTCTTTCCCCGTGAAGCTCAGAACTTTTTGAATGACCCTCGTGTGACATATATATAATCAAATTCGTGGTACAGCAAAATTTTATGATTATAGCAAAAAGGGCAATCATATTTACTACTTATTAGTTTTTACTAATAAATATGATTCCCCATTTTGCGATTATCATATATATATATACACACACACGTTTTCAAAAAATTTTAAATCCTGTAAAAATAATGATAAGGACATCAATAAAAACGAACTTCCTTTACAAACATTTTCTTCATGTTGCTGTCAGTTTCATGGGCTGTATACAGTCGTCAGATGCTAGGAAAGTGTAAATGAAATCTGTTTTGACGTTCTTATCAACAATTTTATAGGATTTTAAACTTTGAAAACTGTATATATATATATATATATATATATATTGAAATTTGCTATACCTATTAATATAGAATGCTCAGTTTTGGTAATAGAGCGTAATTATCAAAGTCAAGATAATGTAGACACAACGATGCTAGCTGACTGTCAGTTTCCCGCCAATGCGATCATAAGACCAAGCAGTTTTCACATGATGAGTATCCTTTTACACACTGCTTTGTGGGAGACGATAGGGAAGGTGATCTAGTTTATGGGACATTCTAAGGAGAGAGTGATCGAGTTTATTTACGTGGCTAATATATCAATTTTGTGAATTGTTGAATCATTTACTCTTGTTAATTTATCAGTTTTTATTCATTATAATTATTTATTTATTAATTTATTTATTTAATTACTTTTTAGAACTTCATATATATATATGCTCTGCTTTGATTTTGATTGGGTTGGGTTTTATGGCACATCAACTATTGTAGGTTATCTAATGAATCCAGTTTTATACGTATATGTTTTATTTCAAACAATTCAGTTCAGTATAAGTATAATTGTTTATTTACACACAATTAAATGCCCAAACACTTCTATTTCTAACAATTCAGTTTAGCATACAAAAACACTTCTATTTCAAACAATTAAGTTTAGCATAAGTACACAGTTTCAATGTTAAAAACAATTCTATTTCAAATAATTCAGTTTAGCATACAAAAACACTTCTATTTCAAACACTTCAGTTAAGCATAAGTACACTGTTTCAATGTCAAAAACAGTTTTATTTCAAACAATTCAGTTTAGCATAAGTACACAGTTTAAATATCAAAACAGTCCCATTTCAAGCAATTCAGTTTAGCATAAGCAAACGGTTTAGTTCTATTTGACCCATTGATAGGACCCTATCAGGTGATACCACTCCAGGCCAGAGTGGACCAGGGAGCGCATCCTCCAAAGCTCCAGCATTACTGGAACCTCACCATCAGATTATTTAGTGTCATATCCAGGACACTCGTTGGGAAGTGATTTTGAGACAGAGCCTTTTTCTAGGATTTAACTGTTAGTGTAGTCTTAACCAACATATATTTTTGCCAAATATATATTATACATAAGCGTGTGTGTCTGAAACCACTCTAATAAGCCAAGGAACTTAAAACTATATTCCGCAGGTTACCAAACATCTCTTCCTAGCTGAGTGTGACTTAACAAATACTTAACAAATACAATAATATGAGAGGAATTTATTTTATCGCACGTTAAAAAAAGGCCCTCATGTGAATGGCTGGCAGATTTTATGACCTTTTCGAGGAGACAGCTTTGAAGGGTAGGCAGCGGTTACCTGTCAACATGCAAACAGTGAATAGAAGATAGGCAGCCATTGTCTTACTGATGCGAAAACCTCCCGCGCCAAACACGAGAAAAATCTTGTATCTCGCTCAGTACAACCGTAACTGGGCAAGTTTGTTCCGTAGCTGACATAGTTGCAACGTTCGAGCTGGTACTAGAGGTTGGTGCTTGAGCCCACTAGGAAAGAAAGAAAAAAAAAATCAAAGATTTCAAATATTGTGTTTCAAGACAGATAATCCTTACCGACTTAACAAAAGTCTCCCAACTTAGCTAAGTGCAGCTCAATATCCAGCTAAGTTTATTAAATTACAAAAAGCAAACAAACCAAGACCAGATATAAAAAAAAGTGTAATCAACAAAACGCATACCCTAACCTCATTTAGAAGGCGTGATTAGTGTAACGGTTATCGTTGTAGGAAATGAAACTAGCAAACCGAGTTCAAATCCAGGGCGAAGCTGTTGGCGTTTTATTTCATGCTAATGCCACTGGGAAAGGCATGAATCTATCTGTTTTTTCTCCAGTTAAAGGTATATAGTAAGGCAAACTGAATTCTTTAGCCTTGGCAAGGTAACCGATCTAGGAGAAAGAAATATTTGAATTCAAACCAACTTTACTCCTCTTAAAAATGGACCCTATATCGCATCCTGCTCATGGGGGAAGGTTTGGGTAAATACATAAATTTTCGTGGTATTGGCAATGAAGAGTATTTTACTAGTAAACTCCGAATTCAAATCAATTGAACTCCGTATAAAAACTGGCCTTTTGTCGTATTCTACTCGTGCAGTGGGGTTAAGTATATACTATATAAATAAAAACAAAACAAAAACATTGCTAATAGTTTAAAACAGAAACGCGTTGAAAATCAGGAAATAAGCATTGTCAGGGGTCAGATAAGTAAGGCCGACATTACTAACAGAATAGGCTCCTAGAAAATTAGGTTTGACTGGGTTCAATGTTTTCCCAAAGGGGTTTAATAACGAACCTGACCTGAATTAGAACCCTTCATCTTTCATTCAGCAGTTCTATGTTCCAGCTACTGAACTACACCCACATCGTCCTGTTTTTGGTAAATTAGCCATTTGCATCCACCCACGAAATAGACTGGTTATTGACTACATCAAACACGTGCGAAAGCCGATGTCGGGGCCGTGAGTCGAGAGGATGAACACATATGGAAATCAGGTGTTCTAAAAAGACGTTTATTTTAAGTTTTTTTTAAAACCAACATCAACCCCTAAACAAAACAGGAAAAGCGTTGACCCCAGTGTAATCAATATTTATTATTAATAGGATAAATGTTTAAAATTTCCCCCCAATGTAGCCAAACGTTTTATTTTTCTTTGCTGTGGTGTCATTCCCTTAAGACAGGCTGACGTTATTTGACAGATCTTCCAACGAAATTGTCGGAAATTCTTTCTTTTTTTTTTTTTGCCTTCTTTCCTTTCCTTTTCTTTTTTCTTCTTCGAGCTGTTTTAATAGCTTTTGCAGACATTTTTGCCAATATGATGCGCGCCAAATTGGGATACGAACTAAAAATTTTCTCCACAATTAAAAAAAAGAAAATCAACAGTTCAGAAAAAAGGACGGCTGGTTGGTTAGTTATATTGCATGCCAATCAGATTCCCCCCAACAAAAAAAGCAATTATATGATTACGAGTAACTATTTCTATACCTGGATGTGACCAGAGAGCTGAAAAAGGTGTGCTATATGGGGGTGACGATAATATCAGTAGTAGTCGGAGCACTTGGGACAGTCCCCGAAAGCCTGGAAAATAGACAAGGGAGAATCGGAGATCAGAGGAATAATCGAGACCATAAAGACTACAGGACTGTTAAGATCAACTAGAATACTGAGAAGAGTCCTGGAGACTTGCTGTCACTCAAACTTGAGCAAAAACCACCGGTTAAAACGGATGGGAAAAACTAACAAGAAGTAAGATCATTTGTTTGCAGTCAGTTATATGGTTTCAAGTATTTCAATCTAATACTAATAATGGGCTCACAATTCCATGACTTCAAGTATTTCAAGAAATAACATGGTTTCAAGCAGCAGCAGCAGCAACAACGACAAATAATAATAATGATAATAATATTAATAATCATATCTTGTAAACAATTATCGCTTCAAGAAACTATTCTTATTACAATTAATATGCACACACTGAAATAGTTTCAAGTATTCTCATATAATATTCAAACAGATCTATTTGACCCTAAAAGGTACGATCAGTTTAAAATTGACCAAGGAATAATGGCAAAGAAGAGGTGACACCACACTCCTCAGAACTTCAGATAAGGAGCCTAATCACTGGATAGAGTTTAGTCATACTCAGGACACCCTTTTTTGGCGAGGTAGGGTCTTCTCCATTTTTCAGGGTATCTAAAGCTTGGTCGACAAGACGGGTATAGCAAAAACGCTTAAAAATAGATTTTAAAAATAGACTAATTTCCAGTCACATAAATCTTTTTTTTTTCTTTTTCTGTTAAGACGGAACAAGTAGATAACCAGATTGTCTAAACAAAATATTACTGAAAAAAATAAAAAAGAAAAGATTAGAAAATAATTTTCCATCTTCAATTTTTTTTTTTCAAAATTCTATTACAAGAAACATTAAAGAAATGATAAAACGGTAATAATTTGCAATTGAAATAACATTGATTAAATTTTAATGAAAAAAAAAAAAAGAAAGTAAAGCGGGTTTGAAATTCAGTATATTCCTACTAACAGAGTATCCGAAAAGAAAAAAAAAATGATGTGGCTATTTATGCACTTATCAACACTTCTGCATGTGATGAAAGTGTAGTATCTGTGTCTAGAACCAAAGTGGCGCCAAGTAGTATTTTTCAATAGAATCAGAAGGAGAGTCTAAAGTGCTGGACTGCGACATCGCAGTCGCGCTATTACGTTCATTTTCGGACCATTGGGAAAGGTATACACGTCCTTATTCTACCAGCTATGGGTCAACGAGTAAACTTCTACATGGATCGCTTTGGCATAAAATAACCCACGAAGATTGATATACCATTAAACAAAGAAAACAAAACGAGAATCATTGTGTATTATCCGTACCAATAAAATCCCAGAGTTCTTAAAAAAGAAATCTAATACATGGAATATGCAGATGGAAAAAATGATTTAAAAGAATATAGAATGTAATTCTTCTGCAAAAATAGATAAAAAATTCAGGGAAAAATAAAAAAAATAAAAAATAAAAACCAGTAATTATAAAAAGCATAATTTTATTTGAGAATTAATTTTGAAATTTGGTGAAATTTGGCCGAAACGTAGTGAAAGAAGAAACAACACACAAAAAAGGAAAAAGAAAAAAGAAAAAAAACTACCAAGATGAGGACAAAAAGTCCGCAATAAATAAAAAATTAATTCTCAGATTAAGAAGCCTCATCTCAAAATGATTCCAATTAAAGACAATTATAATCTTATTTGTTTTTTAATTTAAATTTTAAAGATATATTTATTTCATAAGGATTTCACGTGTAGATATACTACATTGATCCGGGGATTGACACTTTAATCTTTATAGAATGCACAGATACTACACTCTGATCAAAGCAAAAGTTATGGAAAGAGAAACACAGAATTAAGCAGTTTATACGAATAGACTAATAGGGATACCCGGAGTTTCTTGTGAAAATAATCTAAGATACGACAATAGAGTTGAAATATGTGCCTAGGTATATATTTCTTCTATTACAATACCAGCCTGTCAAATGAGTGGGATGGGTCGGATAGAATTATTTAATCATTTACAATATTTGAAACCATTTAAATTTATGCAAACAAATAATCAATATTAAATAGAATTATTGATATTGGATAACAATACTTGAAACCATTTAACTGTGCGTAAACAAATGAGCTTTAGCTCGTTTAAACACGAAGGCATCTCTATCCCGGAAAAACAAATACCAAGTCACTTTGGCAGGTACACTTATCTTATTACTTTCTTATCTAAGACGCCTTTATCTTGCGTATAACCCGACATAATTCGAAGAGTGGCTCTTTGAATATCGGTCGGAAAATATAAGCACACCATTTGTGCGCGCCTGTGAGTGTTGCATTTCCTCAGGACCAACTGATTGAATCTTAAACTATTTTTTCGAAATCCTAATTTTTTTGTTACATGATTGAGATTATCCAATTCCTGTCAAGTTCTCTAATTGATCCCAGGGTCATAACCTGTCACTCATACCCAGCTAACCCAATGTCTCCGAATACGATTTCTAATTCACTTCTTCAAATTCTACAGTCAAATAATAGGAGGCGCTCGTGGTATAATGGTTATCGTCGAAGAAATGTACACGGCGACCTGAACTCAAATCTTTGACGATGCTTTTTACCTTTCACATGGTGATAATACTCTGGGGAAAGGTACACATCCAATTATTCTCCCTCCTGCAGTGAGTAGATAGTAGGGCTTTTTAAATCTTGTTATAGAAATCGATTTAGGAGAAGGAAAACTTTGAACTTAACCCTGCAAAACTCAGCTTAAAAAAATTAACCTTGTTTCTCATTCTGCTCGTGCGGAGTGTTAGGATGAATACATAATTCTCAAATAATAAAATAAGCTACTCTATCATTTAACTGTTTCCGCGTGAAAATGGAACCGACAAACACACATACAAGAGACTTATTTATTATTGTAAATGTGATTATTTTGATCATTCACCAATGTTCGGAGTTCAACACTCACCTAGAGTTCTAATGTTATGTCGGTGAGACAGACGGTGCCAAGTCTTAGGAATGTCCACATCATTTACCGTAAAGTGATAGCAAGATCAGGCTATCACCGAAAAGTTTGATCTTAGCTAAATGAGTCACCGTCATGACTTTGTACCAAACGACACTGTAGTAGACAAATATCTGTGTATTTCTGAAATCATATTTTAGTAGTTTGTCTTAGCAGAGTATATATATATATATATATATATATATATACACACCATAGTCGACGGCGATCCAAAGGTTCCCTTTTCAATAACTACTACACCGAAGAATAGGGGGAGAGCGCTTTTTCTTTCCCTGGATTGCTCCACTCACCCTTGATCCGCACCTTTTTTTTCATAATGGTTAGAGTGTTTGTCAATGATCCTAGAGACCTGTGCTCAATCCCAGGTCAAGTCATACCAAAGACTCAAAAAATGGTATTTGATTCTTCCTTGCTTAACACTCAGCATTATAAGGTACAGATCAAGACTGTGTGGAGCAGTCCAAGGAAAACCTCAGAGTAGTATCTATTGAAAAGGAAGCCTTCGGGTTAGCCTAGATTATAGTTGGCTAACTTGACTATTTTATATATATATATATATATAGTCTGCACACATAAACTATTGAAATTACTATTCAAAGATTATAGATCGTCTTAACAGAAGAAATAAAGAATTGTATTTACCGACACAGGAAGATTATTGAAGAATAATAAGAAGTGTGTGTGTGTGTGTGTGTGTGTGTGTGTGTGTGCTTCGAATATATATTTAACAATACTGTAACATTTGATCTTCCATCAACTTACTAAGTGAGCCAGTAAGAACCATAAACCTCTTTTATATATATATATATATATATATATATATATAGCAAAATGTTTATATATATATATATATATATATTCAAACCTTTTGTAATATATATATATATATATATATATATATATATATATGTGTGTGTGTGTGTGTGTGTTGTAAAACCATAGAATCCCTATTTAAAACCGTCGATAAAAATTCAAATTAAAATAGGATTTAATACGTAAACATTTTCTTCAGATTATTCTTAATCATCAGAAACGAATGCCTTATGAAACTGATAGTAACGCTAAAAAGGTGTTCTTGTAAGACATGTTTTAATTTCCTTTTTATCGACTATTTAAACCGGGATTCTATGTTTTCATAACGTATAAGAATATCTATATTTTGATATTGAACACTGTATCAAGGGAAAACAACAAATGAGTTATTTATATTCTACATTTTAATATCTTAACATGCGAAACTGAACATCATGGAGAGATTTTTATTTGACCAATAGTTCCAACCTAATGCACGACTGAATAATAGCTTTGTTGGGGTCTAACCGGCTCATTTGTCTAGTGGGTAGAGTGTTTGCCAATGATCCAGGAGACCTGGGTTCAATCCTAGGTCTCGTCATATCAAAGACTTTAAAAATGGTAATTGATACCTTCTTGCTTAACACTCGGCAATATAAGGTACGTATCAAAAGTAAAGTGGAGCAATCCAGAGAAAGAAGTAGCACCCTCCCTTACACCTCAGTGTAGTAGCTACTGAAAAGGGAGATTTCTGGTCGCCCACGACAAGGGTCACCAACTATGCAGTGGTGCTAAATATCATTTTCTGAGCCCTGTAAATTTTCGGTATCAAGGAGATAATAATAAAACGCTAATTAGAATCCATCACTCTTTTCTTAAATAGAAACATCAATATCATGATCTACAATGAACTCATGTGTCGTACAGTAAAATATATCATTCCATGATATTGTTAAAACAAGTAGGGAAAAGCAAGGCTTTATGAATAGTAAAAAAAAGAACACTTGAATGATTTGTTTTGTTTTTTTTTAATATAAAAAGTATCATTCAATCATCATTTATGAGTTTTTTTCTACGTATAGTGAGAAAGAAATATGATATAGTACATTATTGACAGGAAGACTTATCTAAAAATCTGATTTATGGTAAGTATAGTGGCTCTTATCTCGCACCTTAAAAAAGTGCAAGATAGCGTAATGTCGATCGAGACAGAAAATGGAGTCCGTATCGAGAAGAGACAGTTGTTAAATGTTTGCATGAAATAAACTTTGGAGTAAAGATTTTTAAGGGGAGGGGATCCTCATAGAGTAATGGCTAACGTTCTAGACTGCAGCCTCTATGTAAGCGAGTTCGAAATCCAGCCGCGCTATTATGTTCATTTTCAGACTAATACCCTTGGGAAAGGTATAAACTTTCTTAAATATCATCACTGCTGTTCTTCTAAAAGGATGGCTTTGGCATTAAATAATCCACGAAGGTTAAAATGCCATTAAACAAAACCAAACACCCAGGAGATACTCGTAGTATAACGGTTATGGGCACGGCGATCCAAGTTCAAATCCTGGACGAGGTCGTTCGCATTTCACATAGAGCTAATAACCTATGGAAAAGGCATGAATTATTTCATTCTACCTCTAGTTAAGGGTAAATAGTAGGGCAGACTAGGCTCTTTGAAATTAGTATGGCAAACAGTCTAGGAGAAGGAAAACTTTAAATTCTAACTCCACTTAGAAAAACTGACCTTTTGTCGCATCCTGTTTGAACGACAAGGTCAATTTTTTAGCAGACTGCAGCTGGTTGGAACTCAGAGTTTTCTTTCTCCAAAACCGGTTCCCTAACTAAGGCCAAAGAAACCAGTCTGCCTTACTATCTACCCGTAGCTGTTGCGAGAAAAGTGGATTCATGCCTTTCCGAAAGCACGTAGTGAAATGCAAACAGCCTCGTCGAAGATTTGAACTTAGATTGCCGATTTCATTTCCTAAGATGCAAACATGAATTAATACAACACTTCCGCTACGAACAGGATGTGATACAAGGTCAATTTCTTTAAAAGCTGAGTATAGATTATTTGTATTTTCTTCTCCCATACCAAGATTAAACAGCCCAATCTGCGCAACTTGCTCATAGGTGGAGATAGGGATAACAGATTCGCTGGGTCCATTTTCTACGGCGGTAATCGTCACGCACGAGTATCATAAGTGCCTTACTTATCAACCGAGTTAAGTATCGATAAGTACTTAGAGGGTTGATCACTTAAAAGCAGAAGGTACTCCAAATAACTGTGAACCAGACTAAGCTAAGTAAAGAACAAGTAGTTTCAGCGCCAGACCCGGCAATGCCTAGTAAATAGGCAGAAATAATCAATGACATTATCTTTTTCCTGATTTCCCACCAAGTAACCCATCTCTAAATTCAATCATCGCAAAGTATCGGATTTTAAAAAAATATATTTTATAATTAGGCCTTCTAAATAACTAAAAAAACAAAAACAAAAAAAAAACCCCAAATACGACAGGAGTAATTAATCCTTTGATATTTTTGTATCAACAAAGAATCTGAATTTTCCATCCAATATTTCTTTTCTTACTCTTCGGATTCGTGTGTGTGTGTGTGTGTGTGTGTGTGAAAAATGGAAGCAAAGATATGATTTGAAGATGAAAAGGAAAATGGTAGAAAAGGTCAGGGGTGGGGAAAGTATGGATTTCCTAATCAATAAGTGTCAAATATGAAATAAATCACATTGAAAATTTTTTTTTATCTCTTCCTTTCTTTTGCGGAAGAGGAGAGAGAGATATTATTATGATGCTGGACGTGGGTAGCTATAAATATTTCAATATAATTCCATTTAGATACTGAGCGGCACAAGGTTGTTTTCATTGTGGAGAAATCTATGTAGAAGACCCACACTACCAACGAGTGTCCTGGATATGACATTAAACAATCTGATAGTGAGGCTCCAGTAATGCTGGAGCTTTGGGGAATGCGGAGTACCTTTTTATTGCCATCGCTCCCAGGTCCTCTCTGACCCAGAGTGGTAACACCTGATAGGGTCCTATCTATGGGTCAAATAGAACTGCTTGACTGTTTAAACTGAGTGTAAACAAATGACTTATGCTAAATTAGATTGTTTGAAATAGAACTCTGATCATTTAACAGTGTGTAAACAAATGACTGGTGTTTAACTGAATTGTGAGTGATACATAGCAATACTAGGAACTATTTAACTTTGTTGACTTATGTTTACAAATCGTATATATCTAATATATATGTATAAACCGGATTTGGCATTAAATAACCAGCAGTGGTTGATATGCCATAAAACCAAACCATTAATCGTAATGAATGGGTACTCTACACTAACCAAATCTCCAGAACTGAAGCGACACTATCAGATACAGTGTCATACTTCAGATACAGTGGCATACCTCTTTTTCGAAGGGGTCTTACTCCTCTACAGAGGATATAGTAAGTCTACCTCAAGACCCATCGACATGGCAGGCAAAAACTTGGTTTTTAACAAGCAGAAATTTTAACTGCTGCAAGTTATATGTTAGAAGTTCTAACGACCAACACATTTCATAAGTGCTAAATGAGATTTAGGCTCGAGGAATTTCAGCGATAACAGCCATTCATTTAAATCTTCATATTTCTGTATCCATTCCTGTACAATCTGTGTGGTCTGTCAAGGCACTTTATCTTGCTGAAATATGCCATTGTTGTCATCGTCTTCAATAATGTCCAAAATGATTTGGTTTCGGTTTCTTTGTTTCTAATGGCATACCAACCTTCGTGGGCTATCTAGCTATCTAATTCCAAAGCAATCCTTGTAGAAAAACAGTAGTGGTACTATTTAATCCATGGATGAAATATAAGAGAGTTCATATTTTCCCAAGGAATTTTAGTTTGAAAGTGAACGTAATAGCGCAACTGGAGTTCGAACTCGCTTACTACGATGTCACAGTCAGACACGTAAGCCACTACACCAGAGAAACTCTTCCTGTCAAGAATGAATGATAGCAACCAGTGTTTTCCAATTCAAGCCATTACATTGTCTCTCCTAGCCAGTTGTTTTCCCATACAGAATCCTGGTGCCATCACTTTCACAGGATTATGATATTCCTGGATATTTAGAACTTACAGGTTTAGCTTCGTGGTTAGCGTAGAGACGTTCATTATTGAAATTCTCAAGGTCTGTCTTCCTATCAATGTTCGTTATTATTTATAATATTCTGTCGCTTCCTTCCTGCATTCGAATGTTATGCATCTAGTAATAACATAAAGGGAACATTACTTCAGTGACATAGTTATGGCGTCAGCTGTAAGACGTCTGTCCTTGGCCATGTCACATGATTGAATATACGACGGTATACATTTTTTTCATCTAATAATTCAGTTGAATATTACTACAATTGTCATTATATATATATATATATATATATAATTGCAAATGGCGTGAAACGAATTGTCATAAGCCAGCCGGAAAATAATATATTACACCGAACACACATAATATATATAGAAGTGTGTGTGTGTGTGTGTGTGTGTGTGTATATTCACAATTAACTCAAATATATATGCGTACACATACACAATGTACACAAATAGATAAGTATATATATATATATATATATATAAACACACACACATATACGCATATATATATATATATATATATATTAACACACACATACACACAAGTATGTATGCATATATATATATATATATATATATACCTACACACAAATTTCATATGTATGCATATATACACAAATATAAATGCATATACATTCATATATACAATTATATACACAACATATGCATCTATATTTACATATATACAAATGTAAATACAACACACACACACACATATATATATAACAGCTTTACCACGTATATGGAGCAGTTTGAAAAATACTTAAATAAAAAGGAAAAAAATTAAACAATATTCTATTTCTCTTTTTTATCGTGCGCGTGTGTGTGTGTGTCCAACCTAAACAAAACAAAAATGGCACATTATTGCGAATTTTTTTTCTATGATTAGAAGAATACATTTAAAGTTTCTCGGAAGGAGTAGTTAGCATAATCGGCAATCTGACTTCAAATCCAGTAAGAGGCTGTTTGCATTTTACTTCAAGCTAATTCCATTAGCAAAGGCATGAATTTATATATTTTCTCCAACCCCAGCTGAGTAAAAAGTAGTTCTTTAACCTTCATTAAGCAATCGATCAGTCTAGGAGAAGAAAAATTCAATAATCAAACCAGCAATACTCTGTCTAAATATTGACCATGTTTCAAATCCTGCCCTTGGCGGAGAGTGTGGATAAATATATACCTAGGAACCCCCAACCTTTTGGGAGTTCCTACCTCTCTGCAGAAGATACAGTCGTCCAATTCCAAGTCTCACCAACACTGTGATGTTAATTTGTTTGATTCTCACTGGGAGTCCCGCAGTTCGGACGTTGCGCAAAACTTAGTAAATGACTACATCTACTGAGTTGTCAAAGGGAGCAAATTAGATAATGTCAGTTCTGTTTTCTGGAAAATAAGGACGTCTACCTGAAGTTCACCCTAATACACTCTCAGAGTGCAATGGGTCAACAGCAGGGAAAGGTAGTTCATGGTTAGAAGGAAATATTGGCAAACAATGCAAATTAGAAGCCAAGATGAGAGACATAAAATGAAAACAAGAAATGGGGCATGAAATTATGGCAGTTTGGAAGCATCACGATATCACAGACATTTGGAAATGTTTGTTTGTCTTGGAATGTCTGCAAATCCTGAAACTCATCAACTTCACAAGACTTTGGCTGGCAAGTCTTTGACATTTGTCAGGTGAAAAAGCAGTAAGCTTAATATTGGTTGGGTTTGGTTTCTTTGTTAAATGGCATATCAACCTTCGCGGGTTATTTAATGTCAAAACCATCCTTGTAGAAGAAAAGCAGTTCTATCATTTAACCCATAGCGGGAGTAGGGTGGATAAATAGGTTCAATACCTTTCTCAATAGTATTAGTCCGAAAGTGAACGCAAGACTGCGACTGGAGTTCGAACTCGCTTACTTCGAGGCCATAATCCAACACTTTCAACATTTCACTATGAGTACGAACCACGCTTAACATTTAAGGATTTAGAATGATTACTTAAAGCGTGCAGAGACTTGTGAAAAACAAAGCTTTCAATCAATTGAACGGGCATTTAGTTAACAAGAGATCAATTGAGAGTTATCGGGAATCTTAGCTTAAAAACATAGGTTACAATATATATATATATATATATATATATATATATATATATATATATATATATATATATAATTCAGTCACTGGAAATGCATCTACACGACTAGTTCATTTTTCTTAGTTTTTTTTATACCATATCAACTCTTAACAACACACTAAAAATCTTTTTTTAAAAAGAAAAAAGAAACAACTTGAATCCTAATAATGACCTCAATTCAAAATTAATTGAAAAAAATATCAAAAATAAATAAAAACAAAAGCAATATTCCTATTTGTCTAATAACTTTTGTTCATCTTATATAGATATATTATATACACACACACACATATATATATATACTCACACATATACATAGATTATATATATATATATATAATACATACACATATATATACACGCACATGTTATATATATATATATATATATATGTGTGTGTGTGTGTATGTGTGTGTGTGTGTGTATTATCTAACGCCAAGTCTGCCGATGGTGGGAACAATTCTATTTTCGGATTTTCTTTCTACAATATCCCTGTAATTCAAAATCCAAAAGAGAGATCAGGAATTCTTTTATATGGTGTACACATATATTTTAAATAGAGGAATTATATTACATTATAAACTGAATAAAACGGGGGCGGGGGTCTGATATTTGAGTTTTCTATATGGTATTTTGTGTAGATCAATTTCTGAAGTAAATTGGCCGACCGTAGTCGAGACCTAAAGACACACACTCAAGGAAATGAACCTTTCAGACAATGAATTCTATTTATACTTCTTGACAAAGAGTACCAACCACCATATCGACGGGGGTTAGACTGCACTAACTGCATCCCCTGCAAAAGATGAGTCCAGAGTTTGATGCTAAACTGGATCCGATGGTGAGGCTCCTGTTCTAGAGAATGTGGAATACCTTTTCATGCCTTCACGCTGACCCGGAGAGGTAGTGCCTGTTCGGGTCCCAACTATGAGTCAAATAGATCTGTTTCAAAATGATTAATATTAATAAGGGTTATTTGATACCATATAACTGCATATACCATATAATTACAACTATTAGAGATAGTTATAATTGTTTACTATGGATTCTTAAACGCTCTCATTTAGCATGACAGACAGCAAATGAAGTTAGTGGAAGAAAAAGTACGTCGAGATCAAAACTAAAAGCTACTAATCAATAAGAAAGACTTCAGAAGTGGAAAGAACATTTCAAGAATCTGTTTGGAAACCATCCCGAAATCACAGATAACCTAACCGAAGTAATTATCAATAGCTAGCAGGAGGATGAACTTGACAAAGATTCGAGAGCAATCAAAAGCAGAAAAGCTGCAGGCCTCAATGAACTATGGAGAAAACGAAATTTGATGACTTGCTTCTTCGAATAGGCAACGCCGTGTATTACTAGAATACAATAGAGAAAAGGACGAAAGACTAAATCATACCTCTTTTCGAAGAAAGGCGACTTCGGAATCACTAAGAACTACACAGGCATAACACATAGCTGCTAAGGTTTATAATGCCTTGCTTCTTGATCGTATCCGACCTGATGTCAACGAAATTCTTAGGAAAAATTAAAACAAATTTCGGAGAAATCGATCCACAACTTATCAGATTCTGACTATTCGGCAAATTATCGAAGGAGTACGTGTAAAACAGCTCGAGGTAACACTTTTGGTTGGAGCTTTCTCCAAGGCATTTGATTTCATACACAGAAGATGGAGCAGATACTTTAAGCATATGGTTTCCCCATTGAAACAATTACTGCTATAATGATGCTCTACAAATATACGAAAGCAATAGCTCGCTTATCGGATGGTGACATTGACTTTTCTGATATTGTCGCTGGAATTTTGCAAGGAGATACATTAAAACTATTTCTATTAATAACCTGCCGAGATTACGCACTATGAACGTCAATAGGTTTAATGAAAAAAATAGTTTCATACTAAAAAAGGTAAAATATCCCGGAGAAACTATCATGGATGCAGACTACGTAGATGATCTAGCGCTTCTTGCAATTACGCCGGCCTAAACCAGATTTCTGCTGCATAGCCTGGTAGTAAGAAGTGTTGGCTTCTACGTGAACTCAGCCATCTTTCCCAGTCGGCTGAGGCTGTAGAATACACCGACTGCATCTCTGCAGAGGGGTAAGACCTCACCCTGTCGAGTGTCTTGGATATAACACTGAATAATCTGATGGTGAGGTTCCAGTAATGCTGGAGGTTTGGGAATGTGGAGTACCCCTTCATTGCCATCGCTCCCAGGTTCACTGAGACCCGGAATGGTAGCACTTGATAAGGTCCTATCTATGGGTCAAATAGAACTAAACTGCGTACTTATACTAAACTGAATTGCTCAAAATAGAACTGTTTTGACATTTAAACCACGTACTTATACTAAACTGAAATGTTTAAATAGAACTGTTTTTTCATTGAGACTGTACTTACGCTAAACTGAATTGTTTGAAATAAAACTGTTTTGACATTTAACTGTGTATAAACAAAAATTATACTTATACTAAACTGAATAGCTTGAAATAGAAATGTTTTTGACTATTAAACGGTGTACTTATGTTAAAATGAAGTGTTTGAAATAGAACTGTTTCTTTGGATAAAATGGATTTGGTATTAGATAACCTATAAAGGTTGACATGCCATAAAACCCAAACAAACACACAAACAAGGAACCATGTCTGCATTAAATGACAAGCCTTTAAAATAAAGCGATGTCAATATATGCATAGAGAAGACATGGACTGCTGTTGATTGGTTATCGATCATAAGGAAGTCTGATCTCTGCGATAAAATAAAACGGGAATTCTTACAAGCTGTAGTCATGTCAGCATTACTGTAGAGTTGCACTACCTGGACTCAAACGAAACGCTTTAAAAATAAGCTAGATAAGAACTACACAAGGATGCTGCGTACTGTTTTGAAAAATCAAACCACTTGCCTCCTATCTCACAAACGAATCAATTAAGAGAAACAAGACATGCTAGGTACTACGGGAGAAGCAGAAACGAACTCATAAGCGACATTCTCCCCTGGACTCCTACACATGGACATAACAGTGTTGGCCGATCAGCTCTGTGCCGATACTTTCGGTCAAGCAATGGACCAGTTAAGAGCGATGGCCCATAGGGATTGGCGGCGAGAGATAGTCGAGGGAATCCATCTTGATCGGCACGTCTTGATGATGATGATGATGATGATGACTAAAAATTATTAATAATTCATTGAAACCATTATAACTGCACAAAACAAATGGCAATTTTTAAAAAGAAATAATTATTGTGGACAATATAATTATTTGTATTAGATAGGAATACTTGCTATCATATAACTGTGTGCAAAACCTCTTAAGAAACAACTACATAAAAATGAACGTATAATGAACGCGATTCCCTTAACTCTTGACATAAAATGTCAAGACGGATTAACATGTGGTTAAAATCAATCAATCATCAGAGTATGAAATCATACCAACGAAAAACATTTCTTTGATAGGTTGGTTGGGTTTTATGGCATATCAACTTGTAGGTTATTTAATACCAAACTCTCTTTATATATATATATATATATATATATATATGATTAGGTTTGGTTGGGTTTTATGGCATATCAAACCTTGTAGGTTATTTAATGCCAAATCATCTATATATATATATATATATATATATATATATATAAGTATATATGATTTGTTGGTCGGTTGATTGATTGGTTGGGTTTTATGGTGTATCAACCCTTGTACATTAATTCATGCCAAATCCTCTTTATTCAAATATATTAAATATATATGATTTGTAAACGAATAGTTTGTCCGTAACAATTTCTAGACGAACTGGGGCTCATTTGTTTACACGCTGATAAATTGTTTCAGGTATTGCTCTTTAACACTAATAGCTTTATTTGCACACAGTTAAATGGTTTCAAGTATTGAAAATGATTACATATTTCTAAATGATTTATAGATAGGACCATTACAGGTACTACCACTCCGGGTTCGAGTAGACTTGAGAGTACCGGCTATGAAGGAGTACTCCACATTTCCCAAAACTCCATGACTGTAGTCTCATCATCATAGGCTTTAGAATCATATCCAGTTCACTCGTTGGTGATATTGGGAGTTTCTTAATCTTCTGCAGAGGTGCCATCAGCTATACTACAACCCCTTTCTTCAGCCGGCTGAATTAGAACATTTCTCTGAACAATGAAAAGCAGGTTTCCTAAAAACTTCCCAAATAAATCAAGATTAATTCCTTAAATCTTATTTACCTCATTTTTTTCATTGCTTGTGCAGACCCATTTGTAACAAATTTTATAATAAATGGTTCCCCTTCCTCACTCATGGAGAGCTTATATAGAAGTATATATGTAAGAGAGAGAGAGAGAGAGAGAGGCAAAGAGAGATTTACACACGCAGGTGCTCATAAAATAAAGACAGACACAAAGAAATAGAGAAAGTACACAAAAAGAGACAAGCATAGAGAGAGAGAAAGAGAGAGAGAGAAACATACGTAAGAGTAAGAGACAAACACATGTACGTAAGAGAAAGAGACACGCACAAAGAGATTGAGAGACGCACACAGAGAAAGAGAGAGACAGAGAGATAGAGTGAGTGCATAAGTTAAGGAAAAACTGACAGCTAAGATAACATACATGCTTACGGATTAGAATTGGTTAGTTTTATATATATATATATATATATATATATATATATGTGTATGTATATAAAAATATAATGCATATGTCAGAATGTAAATACCTATTTTATTTATTTTCCACACAAACATTACATAAATATAATATATAAATATATGAATGATCATACATTAAGGTGAACAAAAAGACTTTAAGTACCAGTTCAAGGTTTTCAATTGCCATGCGTTTCCAATAACAGTGTTTATATAAATGCAGATATATTTCAAGGCTAACATGTCTGCTTTTTGGATCAGGAAATCTATTCCCATGTTTCTATAGGATTAGTGCTTTTTTATTTATTTATTTATAAATGCGCGTACTCGGGGACACACACACACACACACACACACACATACAAAAAAAAAAAAAACCCAAAAAACAACTAACAAACAAATATACGCACGCGCGATTTAACAGTTTTGAATACACGTGAAAATACACAATATTTTTATAATTATTTCTATGATGCCATCCATTTAAACTCGATTCAGGTTGAATTTTAAATTATACATATAATTAAAATTTTCATATATAATGGTGCAAATAATTATATATAATTATTTAATTAGATTTAATTATTTTAAAGCTTAAGAATTTAAGTGCCTTTAAGATCTTTTAAATCTACGGTCACAAAATGAATTTGAAAGATAGCCTCTGAGTCTATGATTAGTAACATATTTATTAGCATATAAGACTTGGTATTTTCTTTGAATATTAAAATTTCATGAATTTGCTTTGAACTGGGCCAAATAGAGAAGATAAATGAAGTTTCAGAATCATCTGATATACCATCCAACAAGTTTTTTCTTAATATTCTGCGTTGATGGGCGAGTGGGGCTCATATGCTTGAATATCTTATGTACCATCAAATACTGTGGGCAAGAAATATAAACTGATGTTTTTAATCATGAATACAAGCAGTAATTACCAATGTTACTGGTTGTTAGAAGGTCGTTAAAAATAAAGGACGTAGATTCGCTTTTATTAAAGTTTATGATAGTAATTCATATTTAAAAAAGTTTTTGGCTTTAGATTTATATGGAAATTTCAGATTCCTTCAAAATCCACAAAACGTAAATATTTCAAATAGACATTTAATTCTATTATTTTCCAGACTTGGACGAGTAGTATTAATTTAATTCTTTTAAGCAAAATTGGGTTTCTAAGCTTATATATATTTTAAGGCTAACCAATAATTGGGACGGAATGGAATCCCTCTTAGCTACACGATACTTGAATGTGGCAGAGAGATTCTAAGTATATATCTACCTCTGGTAAAGATTACTAAGAGAATGAGTAACTGATGCTAAGCATGAAACAAACACATTTTTACAGAGAGGTGGACAATAAAGGGTAAGTGACAGATCTCACCTAAAAACCAGTCTGAGCTAGATCTCTGGGTACAGTTTAAAGCCTCTCCAGGGATGACTAACAATTCCTGAAAATTTGGTTAAAATCAGGTAAAAAATAGTGGAGACTTTATTGCAAAGTCGGACAGAAATCTGAGGAATAATAAAAAGACATTTGTTGTTTACTTACTATATAGCTCTGAAATTTAAATTTGGAATCATTTTTCAAGCTATTTGATACTATATAAGACGCCCCTTTTTATGCAAAATATTAGAATTTCATGAATTTGCAATAAATGCCGAAAATTTGAATTAACTGCTTGTTAATGTCAATTCCTTTCTTCCTGAATTGGCGTGTTTTTTTTTTATAATAAAATCATTAGTAACATTGGTGACCTTAGTTGAGGGTGACCCGAAGGCTCTCTTTTCAATAGCTACTACACCAAGGAGTAAGGGGGCCGCTACTCCATTCCCTGGATTGCTCCACTTTACCCTTGGTCCGTACCTTATAATGCAGAGTGTCAAGTAAAATGGCATCGAGTACCATTTTTTGAGTATTTGGTATGACTCGGCCTGGGATTGAACCCTGGTCTTCCAGACCATTAGCGAACACTTCTCATAAGGCCAATGGCCCGGTATATATATATATATATATATATATATATATATATATATATATATAAAATTTTGTTGGTAGTACTTATATTAATTCCTGAACGCTGTTATAACAAACATTCAAAATTGACTTAGTTTAGTTTCTTTGTTTAATGGCATATCAACATTTGTGGGTTATTTATTGCCAAAGCCGTCCTTATAGAAGAACTGTAGTGATACTATTTAAGGTTTCTTTGTTTAATGGCATATCAACCTTTGTGTGTTATTTATTGAAGCCATCCTTGTAGAACAGTAGTGCTATTTAAGCTATAGTTGGGAGGGATAAGGGGTTCATGACTTTCCTACAGGCATTAGTTCAAAAGTGAATGTAATAGCGTGACTGGAGTTCGAACTCGTTTATTACAACGTAGCAGTTCAGCACGTTAGTCACTACGCCACGGGGTTGTCCGCATTCAAAATTAGAAGGAAAGATTATTATTGATCAAATGTAATATAAGTGTTACTGACAGAACTGTCTCTGTCTGTCTGTCTGTCTGTCTGTCTGTCTCTCTCTATATATATGTATAACCTAAAACGAACGGATGTTCACTCACACTTCTATGCCAGACACATTACTCCTAGTTTTATATATTCTTTATAAATATATGAAACTGACAATGAAGCTACCGCAGAGGGGGTAAGTAAACATCCATTCACTTTAGGTTCTACCTGCCGATATTAAGAACTTTTAGTTTTTGAAAATAATTTTTTTAAAAATTGTTTATTTATATAAGTAAAGTTGGCGACCGTTGTCGAGGGTGACCCAAAGGTTCCCTTTTCAATAGCTACAACACCGAGGAGAAGGGAGAGGGCGCTACTCCTTTCGTTGGATTGCTTCACTTCCCAACTAGTTACCAATAGTTGAGAAAGAAGAGAGAAGAGATGGATTCATGCCTTTCCTTGAAGCATTAACAGAGAGAGTAACACAAACAGCATCGTCTACGACCTAGTGACTCAACTAATTCTGACTGGGATGAAGGAGAGCGGGTGGAATATCTTTCACAGAATGTCAAGCAGAATTATGATTAAAGAACAAAGAGCAAACAAATTAGAAATCAAAAGAGGAAACAAAAAATACTCAAAATTATTATTAATAATAATGATAGACCATGATTCGTCCGATAATAAAATAAATAAAAGATGTTATAAATACTATTAGCGGAAAAACTATAACAGACAGGTTGCTAAGAAATTGAGAATAAGGAATATGATTATAGGTTTGATTTGATGACTCCTCATGATTCACTAGGTCAAGCGGCTGGTGTGTTAATGTTTCCATAAAGCAAAAGAGGAGACAACTTTTGAGTTTCTCAGAGAGTCTATCCATTATTATTAGTATTGCTTTGCTCAGTGCGATTTTTTCACACCAGCTCTAACAAAAGGTCTTTCATAGGAGTCTAAGAGACAGCAAGTCTCCTCATGCCTCCAAGTCTCTTCAGAGTATTCTAGCCGATCTAAATATTTTGGTCGGCACGGTCTCGATTCTTCCTCTGATCTCCAATTCCTCCAGTTTTTTTTGTTTTTTTTCCAAACTTTTAGAGACCGTTCCAAGTGCACCAACTACAATTGGTATCCCTGTCATCCTCATGTTCCACTGCTTTTCTAACCTTCAGGTAAGTATTTATCTATTTTTTTGCCTTCTGTCATTTTCACTTGGTGGTCTGCTGAAACAGCAAAATCCACTAGAGGACAAGTTCATTTTCTTTTGTTGATTTATAAAAGGTCTGGTTTTTTTTGTCAGGATTCGGTGACCTGTTTTTATCTCTAAGTAATATTATTATTTTTTCTGATCTGTACTGTTTCTCACTGTCACAAAATGATGAACTCAAGTTTCATGTCCAGGCATGACATTAAACTGAAGCTCTGGGGAGTCTGGTGTCATCTCTTCATTGACATTACTCCCAGATCCACTCTGATCCAAAGTGGTAGTACTTGTTAAAATCTCCCCTGGGTAAAATAGATTAGTTTAGAAATTATTAGCATCACAGTTACTTGAAATGATAAAATTGTGTATAGATTATTAGTATTAGATAGGAATACTTTAAACCATTACTGTACACAAATTATTTATGTCAAGAATAGTTACTTGAAGCTATAATCATTTACAATGGATTATGATTAGTTACTTGAAACCATGTAATTGCTCGCATAAAAATTGACTTGGGCATTTAATAACCCAACAGGAATGGAGAAGCCATAAAACCAACAAACTAAATGAGTTTTGATAAAAAAGCAACTGAAAATTGAAAGATGAAAGAAAAAATATGAGTCAAAACTAATATGGATCATGGATGAATTTTTAATACTAATAGCATATGAATTTGATGTATTTAGGATTGGCCTAGAAGAGAGAGTTTGCCAACGGTCCAAGAGACTGGAGTTCAATTCCAGGTAGGGTCATACCAAAGACTCAAAAAATGGCACTTGATACCTCCTTGCTTAACATCAGCATTATAATGTACATATCAAGGGTAAATTGGAGCAATCAAGGGAAAGGAGTTGCACCTGCTCCTATTCTTCGGTGTAGTAGCTATTGAAAAGGGAGCCTTTGGGTCACCCACAACTAAGGTTACCAACTTTACTTAGGCAGTGTTTAAACCTACTAACTTTTTACTACTACTCTGCCATACTCATTTATTTTGAGATTATTTTTTAACAAAACAAACACTTTTGATGGTTGGGGAAAAATTTTCTGATTAGTTGCCAGATTTTGTAACTTTTGAGGGGATTATCAGAGGTCAGGAATTAAGTCAGATGTTACTGATAGAATATTCGATCTCAATCCATAAGTAAAATAATTCAGTCATTTTTTATGGTTACTAAGCTAGTATATACATTCAAAAAATATCTCAGCAAGTCACCATTTCATATACAGGCGGTGGGAGGTGAGTTGTGGGTATAATGGTCAAGAAAAGTATTGTTAGTGAGTTTGATTCAAACTGGGTGCTCTCAACACTTCTGCCAAGTCTAAGCTTAGGTTAGTTTTCTTCAGAGGCATTTTGCATAGGTAACAACTCCTACAGAGGAGTAACTCTGCCCAGAGGTGTCCAAAGTAAATCAATAAGTTGCACCCAGAGGTAGAAAGAATGAAGTCACCTTTCAAAGCCTTTACACCTAGGTTCACTCTATCCTGGAGAGTTTGTACTTGTTAAAGTCCCATCCAAACATTAAATAGATCTGTTTGTGATAATAAAGTTTTTACCTGTTTAAAATGATTAGGAAGTTACATTTTTTTAAGTATCTATAATTGGACACCAAAACTGGTTTTGATATAAAATAATCCCACAAAGGTTGACATGCCATAAAAACAATTTGAGAATATCACAATGGTCAACTAGCCTAGTGAACTAGAATAGCAGACTATTGTTACTTTGTCCAGTTTTAAATGAGTGACCCATACTAGTGGCTTTATGCCGAATGTAGTAAATTTTAGTAAATGACGTCATTTTTCACAAGATCTTGTGTCAAATCTAAACTTAGCTCAGTTTTTAAAGGTGCATTTTACTATGATTAGGGTCAGTGAGCTAGGTTGGCTGATGATTATCAGTAAATTTGATTCTCTTTGGGTGCACCATGCAATTGGCTTTAGTAGGAAGCACAGTTGGCATCATATGAAATTGGAATCAGTGACCTAAGTTCAAATCCTGAACAAGGCTGATTGTGTTTTCCTTTGTTCTAATACACTTACAGAACACAGGAATCAATCAGTTCTCCCCCATCTGGGTTTCTGTAGCCTTCGTAAGGCAACCAGTCAAAAAGAACTATGAATTCAAAACAGCTGTAATCTACTGAAAAATTGACCTTGTGTCTCATTCTGTCCATGGTGGAGGTGTTGGGTGAATACATACTTTTACCAAATCCAAGCTTGTTGTTTTATTTTAGATGTCTTTCAGAGTGTAATGCTTATTGAGCTAGGCTAGCAAATTATTGTTAGTGAGTTCTACTCTCACTGGGTGCTCTACAATTCTAGCCTTCTATCATAGTAAGAAGACTACTATTTCATAAAAGAGGGTTCTTCAAAAAGTTCTAAACCTCATTTAGGAAGAACAGCAGAATTTAACATTTTTACAGTTGCTAAACATGACCACTTCTCATAAAACAAGAAAAATTAACTCAAATTTTTCTAGTTTTATAAGAAGTGGTAGTGTATTGCTACAACAAAAATCTTCTTTCTGGCTTAGGCTGAGAACTTTTTAAATGACCCTTGATCAATTCTTTCTTTTTCTTTAATTTAATGAGTGGGAATTAAACATTTATTAAATTGTGGAGGTGCCCGTGGTGTAATGGTTATCGTCGTAGGAAATGGACACGGTGACACGAGTTCAAATTCTGGATGAGACTGATAGCATTTCACATAGCACTAATACCCTTGGGAAAGGTATGAATCCAATTATTCTCCCTCCAGCTATGAGTAAACAGTAGGGCAGACTAGGTTCTTCAGCCTTGGTGAGGCAACTAGTCTAGGAGAAGAAAAACTCTGAATTCAAACCTGTTAAACTCCGCTTAAAAAAATTGACCTTGTGTCATATCCTTCCCGAGCGGAGGGGTTGGTAAATAGGATTAAACATTTATTAAAAGATGCAAACATGAGATTCTCACTAAAAACTAACAAGTAGAAAGTGAATTATCAAGATCTCTTTTCTACTTTGAATAAAAACGCCATAAAACTCAACAATTATAAATGACAATATCAGTTTCTAGCAAATTACTCAACAGAAATAAAAAACAGTTATGCACATTGATTTTATTTTTTTATTTGAGCGCTAAAACATTTGTGCATTAAGTTTCTTGCTGTTGTAAAAGTAAACTATTCACTGATTACATGGAATGTAGCACTGAGTGCCAGATGAAGGGGGTGAAGATGAATCCTATCCCTCACTCCTCCAAAAAATAGACTTAATATATTAAAGATAAAATTAAATCCAGAAATATCAATAAAATCAATAACAGAGAATCAAATATTGATCAAAATGATTGAATGTGATCAATGAAATAAACACTTACATAAAAAGAATGTTTTTGATTGACTGACTGATTTTAGAGGCATGTCAACTCACCTTGAATTATTCTATGCTTAGATTAATTTGGTTGGGTTTTAGGTTATTTAATGCCAAATCCCTTTATATGTATATATTAAATATATATGATTTGTAAACACATTTTGTTGATGATATTTTAAAACAAGCCTGAGCTCATTTTTTTTTGCACACAATTAAATGGTTATGTGTATTGCAATGTATAACTAACAAAAGAGTGTATTTTTTTGCTCATGTTTTAATACAATATAATTTTTACAAAGATGACCCATATATGGGACCCTAACAGTTACTCCTACTCTGGGTCATACTGGATGTGGTACTAAGGTCAATTCTCCACAGTTCCCAGATGCCCAGATCTAGAGCCTCACCATTAGATGCAGTTAAGTGTCATACAAAGGATACTGCTTTTTTGGGAGGAAGTCTTGCCCCTCAGCAGGGGATACAGTCAGTGTATTCTAAGTCATATTGACAGGGTGATAAGAAGCATGTGTTCATATATATATATATATATATATTTATATCTTTTTACAAATCCATTGCTTTATGATAAATGCTCTGTTGGCAGGGCTGAGAATATTTAAACTACATCCCCTGCATAGGAGTAAGCTCCCACCCACACAAAAAGTGCGTCTTATAATCA